>JAUEJL010123508.1:0-11712 GCA_032274825.1 Drosophyllum lusitanicum | reverse complement strand
ATAACTAAACATTACATATTTAAGAAAATCAAACTCAATACAAATTTTATTTGAAAGCCAAAGCCAATACAAATTAACTTAATTATTAAAAAAATATTTTCATAACCTTTTTTTTCAATTATGGAGAACACGAAAATAAAGGAAATGGAAAAAAAGATTAAGAAAATAGACATTTAACCAAACGAAAATTATTCGCTGTCACCATATTACATGAATATCATACTTCATACGTCTTGAAAACAGACATGTTAACGAGTAGAAATTACTCGTTGCCGTCATATTATGCGGGTCGTGGTGAGAGCGGTCAACACTCGACTCTTTTTTTTATATTAATTTAGTAACGACAATTTACTAAAAATAAATATTTCTTGATAAGTTTGTTGTATAAAATATTGTGTTTGTCGAGGTGATACGACGGCAACCCATTTATCATTTTAATAATTTTTTTTAAAAAATATTTGTTTAATACCATCAAACAAACAGTAGTAACACAGTGTTTTCATTTTATATAAGTATAGGTAGAGTTAATTGTTTTAATAGTCCTTTAATTATCGTATATATGTTACTTTGATTATTTAACTTTAAAAGTGATAAAATGGTTAGATCGTTAAAACAAACTCATTAATTAATATATTCTACAAAAAGAAAAAAACACAAATTATATATGCAATTTGTGCCAAGAAATATAACCTAATAACATGGTTTTAACTTTTAACTGCCCTTTTTTTCTAAAATTTGATGATATTTATTTGGGTGAATAAAGAATTAAAATAATTAATAAACTCATATTATTCTTTAGTTATTGAAAAAATGTAAATTAAAATATATTGCATATTAGTTCATAGAGAGGTTATATATCATTCTACTTTTTACTCCTACTTATCTTCCTACTCACAAGATCAATACAAGTGTTGAAATCAACGTAGGAGATTAGAAAAGAGAATTAGAGATGTCCACATGTCATGTTGTAGTGAGTAGGAGGATAATTTCATTGTCACTTGTGAAGTATCCACGAAGTCCATCTCCATTGTATGATTATATATTAATTAAATATATTAATATTGCAATAAGATTATATATTAATTAAATATCGATAATATATTTTTATAAGATTGTTGTATAAGATAAATATAAGGTTGTCTTAATTTTCAAAATTGATGAAATATCTAGATTTGAGTTATCTATACTATATTAGTATATTATAAAGCATTTAGGCATTTTGCTTAAACTCTTAAATTTTAAGTATTTTGAAATTACTAAATTATCTATCATATAAACTAAATTGAGTAACTATTAGAAATAGTTAATAAGATTTTTATATTCCATTTTAATAATTAAACTTTACATATTTAAGAAAATCAAAGTCAATATAAGTGTTTTGAAAGTCAAAACCAATAAAAATTAACTTAATTATTAAAAAATATTTTCATAATTTTTTTTCAATTATGGAAAACAAAAAAGTAAAGGAAATGGAAAAGAAGATAAATAAAATAGATATGTCCCCAAACGAAAATTATTCGCTATCACCATATAACATGAATATCATACTTCCTACATCTTGAAAATGGACATGTTTATGAGTAAAAATTATTCGTTGCAGACGCATTGCGCGGGTATCATGCTAGTTTCAATAAAAGCATTATAATATTTATTTAATAAATATTAAACATTAATAAAAAAATATTAAATAATTATAAAACACGAAAAAAATAAAAATTAAAAAAATAACGACAAACGACAGGAGTGTTGATGTGAGGTCGAAGACAGACGTGACAGTCTAAAGGTGGTATCATAGATGTTCAATATATATATATATATATATATATATGATATCATAATAAGAAAAGACATGATTTTATTTCTTGTACAAATTATCGACCATTATTTTCACAGTTAAGACAACAAGGTTAAATATTTATTGTTTATAATTAAAAAGAATGTAAAATGATTATAAAAATATATTGAAATGATAAAATTAAGAATATAGTTAAATATGATATTTGAAATTTTATAAAGAGTAAATATGATATTTATAAATTAGAATAAAAATATGACATTTTAAAGTTTTAGAAGGGGTATGTATAAAATCTCTCTAATACTTTTTATTCAACTTTGACGAAGAGAAGTCAAAATTGGAATTTCAACTTTGATTAAATAAATTATCAAGATTGAGGAATTAAATCTATTTTTTAAATAAAGAGTTATGATCGTTTAATAAGTTTAACCCATGTTAAACTTTTATTTATATTAAACGATAGTTTGTTAAAACATATTCCTCAACCTATATGATTATTTATAGGATATATATTTCTAGTATCATCTACGATAGGTTCTTTCACATTCAAAAACACTTTAAATAAGCTGCTTTTAGTTGTGCCTGTCTTTTTAACATGGTAGAAATTAGTTCTGATTTTTCTTTTTCTTTTTCAAAAACCTAACACTTATATACCACAAAACATCAGGTAAAGACCAAATAAAACCGAAGAAATAGAATTTATGATATCAAATTAACTATTGAACTATTATATATTTGCTTAAGACTACCTAACTACATGTTTTTGTATGTTATTAACTTATTATATCTATTTTATTATTACTAGCATAATACTCTGTGTAAAAGTACGAGGAATTGTTAATGTAAATCTTAAATATTTATAATTTGAAATCTTAAACATGAACATCGACAAATGAAGAAAGAAAACTATTAAACTGATATACTCACAGATTTGTGACAATAGTTGTTAGTGAAATTAGGATTTAAGAATTGACATGTGATTCAATTAAAAACATGGATAAGCCTTTTCTACTTTAGATCCGCGCCCAACTCAAAATTCACGGGTTAAAACTTTTGATGTAAAAAACTATTTGTTCCATAATCATTTTAGAAAAATAAAGGAAGATGATTAATGAAAAAGAGTTTTAAAAGTGAAATGATGACATTATAACCTATTTTTTTAGTATATATTATAGATTAAAAAGTATTTAGTCTATGTTTTTGTTTAATTTGGTGAATAAAATAGTAAAGAAAGTAGGGAAAAATATTAAAAAATATAAAGAAAAAAAGAAAAGAAGAAGGCTTGGTGAAGTAAGTTTGTGTTGCGTGCCTGCATATTTGAGGATGTAACTCTGGTTAAACCAAACCGCCCACGTGCGATGTTTCTCGTGTAACTCCGTCAACTTTGGACGCTCACCGTCCGACAATTTTTCTTTAATAAAAACAAAAATCTATAAACTAAATATCAAATTCAAATACGTGCATAAGTATGCCCTTGTTACACCTCTGTTTTTTTTTTTTTTTTTTTTTTTTTTTTTTGATGTTGAAAGGCCTTCATTCACTAATTGATAGAATCTAACAAGATAGAAAGTAACATGGTGTTTTTTTATGGTTATTTCTTTTTTGAATAAAATATGTAGTTTAAGCGTTGGTTTAAATTATGTGTGTGATCTGCTATTAAAAAATCAAATAAAGACAATGGTATGTATGGTTCGGTTTCATAGTATAACAATAACCGTATTTAATCTCGTCTTTTGGATATTTATAGTGATGTAAATAGTAAGGATTACAAGAACGCACGTTTCTCTCAATCCTTTTCAATACCCTTCTCTCTCTCTCTCCCTCTCTCTCTCGGGACTGGTGTCCTCGACATTATTAAACATTTGCAGTCTCGTACAATGGAAGAATTGATAAGCATAATTCGACTCTCATTCGTTCACTTCTTTTACTCTGCATCTTCTCTTGAAAGTCTCTAAATAATGGATCATATTTATGAATATGCGTCAACTTGTTTTTAAAACTAACCATTGCTTAAGTTAACTCTTATTACCCTAATTAGCTCATATAATATAGTTTAGACACAACTTTTTCTTAATATGAATAATTTGATAAATTAATAACACTATTTTCGGTTTTAATTTGAGTCAAACAATAGCAAATCCACTCTTGACTCGAGTTACTTAAAACACATCTCTAACCTATGTCTCCTTATCAACGATAGTCCACATTAACCAAATGTACTGACACTTTCTCTACGAGGATATGTCACTCGCTATGGTCATTTTCGGGAAAATTTTTAACACAAAAGATCATGATCAACTTGCTCTACTGAGCTACCAATCCTTCAGCCACATGTCATCCATACTAGAATCAACAATCTCGATCATTCTGCAATTAACCAAAAAAATGCGTCTAAACGCTTGATATTCCTTTAATATAGCTAATCTGAAACGGATGAAAATATTTGATCAATTTCGGCCACAAATACCTCTTTCTAGAAAGTTCCAATCACAGTCTTTACCTTTCAGATCTTAGATCACCATGTCAAGGCCCTCCAGTTTCTAAGAATCTCAACGACCGAATTGTCAGTGAATACGCAATACTAATTCTACTCCCACGTAGCATAATATTACAAACCGAAACCCGGATTTTTGTTATTCTCAAATTGACTTCCTCCGAGTTGAGTGTTTTCTTCTCCACCAGCCTCCTTCTGGTACCACTTTATTGGGATTGCACACCATGAAACAAAACTGTCACAACTATAACAAGTAATACATAAATAGAAAAATCAAACAAAAACAATGACAAGCTTGGTTCGGCTACTCAACATTCAAACTCGATATAAGTAACATGGATTACATGAATGAGAGCTTTCCTCACACTTTTGATATCACTATCTTTCGCTCTCAACTGATTAGATATCAATAATGAAGACACTCACCACATTATTGAATATCGGAGACTCACACAATGAACTATTGAAGACAATTCGACTTTTATTAGTTTTTTCTTTTATTATACATCTTCTTCTTGAAATCTGTAAAATCATTATCGTAACGCCCCAATTTTTTTTAAAATAATTCAATATTAACAACTCAGTATTCAACCATGAAATTTTATGATTACATTCATCCAAAAATCAAATTGCTTAATATTCAAAGTAATGGAAGCTAAACATTAAATGTTTCATCATAAAAAAAATCAATTTTAAGAAACACGGCTGCTTTGCCGTTACATCGGAACTTTCCCCGTGTCCTTACCCGAAAATCCTGAAAAGAAATGAATAATAACGGGTAAACATAAAACTTAGTGAGCAACACTACACTCATACCTTATGACTGTCAACACAACATCACAAAACTACACATAAGGCCCCTCAGTCAGACCTACTCGGCCATGATGTCCACAAACATCAATCTTAATGGTCCACTCGACCTTGATGCCCACCAATATTAGATAACCCCCTTGGTTATTTGTTTCAACAATTTAAATCAAGCAACACATCAAAGAATATATAATCACGAAACTAGATACATAACACATAATTCAGATCACATTACAAGGAATGAGATAATGAAAACTCACCTGATTCGGAGTCTAAGTACTTAACTACAACTCACGCAATGAGTATCCGTAAACTAGACAACTACTGACAATCCCCTACAATCACAATTTCATCACATTAACTCCGTTTATGATTCACGGTTTATAATTTACGATTCTAAGATTTGCAATCCAACGAATTGCGATTCAATGAATGGCGATTTACCTAAATAGCCCTTGCTATTTTGATTTGCAATTGAAGAATACCCAAGGGTTTATGATTCACAATTCAGAGTCCTGCTTAGTTTGCAATTTTAAATTGCAATTGAGGACGATTAGTGATTTACGATTCATATTAGAATCCCTTTTTTACGATTTACGATCTATGATTAGCATCAAGCCAAATCATGATTCCAATTTTCGTTTCAAATTGCGATTTCGGAATCTCACTAGGAGACTCAACCCAGAGATTTCCGATTAGTTTGCATTTGATTTACGATTACCTTATTGCCATGATTCACGTTTTAGTCCAACAACATTTGCGATTTAAGATCTTGATCGGTACTTAACCATTTTGTTTAATTTTTGTTCCTACAAATTCCTGACAATATCTAGGCAAATCCCTAACATTTAATTGCACTTTTATACTGATTTCGAGAGTCCTATCCATTCTTGTTCTCGGTTCATAAAAATAATGGACAATGAGAAGAAACCCAACAAAACACTAGATTCAAGGATAAAATCAATCATAAACCATTTATAATAGATTAATAACACTAACCTGATGAATCCTCTTCAAATTCCACACAGAAAAATGAAGGTTTGATTGTTGATCTCGACTCTCCCTTCTCCACAATAACACACTCACACAAACACTCTCAATGAAACAGTGAAAAGCATATGGTATGAATAATCTAGGGTTTTGTGCCCTAAAATGCTTAAATACCTATCCTAATATCTTTTTGTCGGTAATAGTCCTTCAACTTTCCATGGAGTGCAACTTACACCAATAATTAAATAAGTAAAAACTTACATAAATAATTTCCCATTTATTAATACTCAAAGTCTAACAATAATACGGTTACAAATTCGGTTTCAGGTACTACAATTATCATTATATACGATAAAGTATTAATAATTTGTTCCCAAATCAACTTATTCCCTAAATTAACTTGTTTTTTTAACTAACTTCTATAATTTAGGCTAGACACATGTTTTCATAATTTGGATAGATACCAAATTAATAAAACTCTTTTTAGGTATTTGAATCTTGATCCATATTTTGAGTAGTTGTTTTGTTGGTTTTTATAAGGAAAAAAGAAGTTAATTTGATACAATTACAAGTGACACTAAATCATTTAACATGTGAAAATTACGGTATGAAAAATGATATATTCTCCTAATTTTTCTTTCTACTTCATCCTCTTATTTATCACAAGATGACATGTGTAATCCGAAATAGGAGAAAAAATTAGAAGGATATATCACCTCTCTTACGATAAATACTTTAAAATCCGAAATAGTGATTAATATTAATATTTAATAATATATTTTAAATTACTCCAATTTTGAACATTTTGATGACTTCAAAAGTCTGACTTTCCTACTTCACTTGCACCCGCAGAGTTTGACCATAGTTTATAAATCAGTTAAACACCATCTCCGATCATATCCTCTTCCAACCGACCACCGGTATGTCGCCGGTATCCATCTCCGGTCGTTTCATCCTCCTTCTGTCCCTCATTCTCTTAACACTCAATCCTTCATCTTCTCAATCTGACCCAACTCAAATTCTACTCAAATTCAAAAGTTATATAGCAGATTCAACGACACAACCGCTTACAACATGGAACACGAATAACCCAGTTTGCAACTTCACCGGAATCGTTTGTGACGGCGATAATTCCGTCAAAGAAATCAATCTTTCACAGCAACAACTCGCCGGAACTCTTGATTTTGATTCACTCTGTTCTCTTAAATCACTTCAAAAAATTTCAATGGGATCAAATCTTTTTCGTGGTACCGTTAGTTCTCACCTATCAAACTGCACAAACTTGCAGTATCTTGATCTTGGAAATAATTATTTTTCCGGCGAGTTCCCGGAGATATCTTCTTTAACTCAGCTGGAATTTCTGAACATAAACCTCTCTGGTTTTTCCGGCCAGTTTCCATGGAAATCGCTTGAAAAACTAACGAATCTCACTGAATTGAGCTTAGGAGACAACTTATTTGATATAACAGCTCCATTTCCATTCGAAATTTTGAAACTTGAGAAGCTACAAACTCTTTATCTTACCAATTGTAGCATCAAAGGGACAATTCCTGAAGAAATTGGAAACCTCAGTTCGTTGCAAAGTCTTGAGCTTTCTGATAACTACTTGGTCGGAGAAATCCCGGTGGGGTTAACAAAGCTTACTAATCTTCAAATTCTTGAGCTTTATGATAATCGATTAACAGGGGTTCTTCCAATTGGGTTTCGGAATCTTGTTATGTTATCGAAGCTTGATATTTCTAATAACAGTCTTGAAGGTGATCTTTCTGAGTTAAGAAACTTGACTCGTATTGAATCTTTACAGTTGTTTCAGAACCAATTCTCTGGTGAAATCCCGGTGGAGTTCGGAGAATTTAAGTCTTTACAGCAATTTTCAATCTACCATAATAACTTCACCGGTGAACTCCCGGCGAAAATTGGGTCGTGGGCAGATTTTCAATTCATTGATGTATCAGAAAATTTCTTGACGGGTTCAATTCCACCTGATATGTGCAAAAATGGGAAAATGGTTGAAATCTTGATGCTTCAGAACAGCTTCACCGGTGGCTTGCCGGAGACTTATGCAAACTGTTCGTCGTTGGTAAGGTTAAGAGTGAGCAATAACTCACTTTCCGGCAAAATTCCGGATGGAATTTGGAGTTTGCCTTATTTAAGAATGGTTGATCTTGCAATGAATCAGTTTGAGGGTCAATTGCCACCAAACATTGGTGAAGCTAAGTCATTAGCACAGGTCTTGTTATTTAACAACCGTTTTTCTGGCAAGTTGCCGGAGGAAATATCAAAAATTTCGAATCTTGTGGAACTAGAGTTGACGTATAACCAATTTTCCGGTGAAATTCCGGCGAGAATTGGCGACCTAAAGCAGCTCAGTAGTCTTTATTTTGAAGGTAACAATTTTTCCGGTGAAATTCCAGAGTCTCTTGGTTCATGTGTTTCTCTTAGTGAGATAACCCTCGCCAGAAACTCATTATCCGGGCACATTCCGACGAGTCTTGGTTCCTTACCGGGTTTAAACTCGTTAAACTTATCAAGTAACAAACTTTCCGGTGTAATTCCGACGAGTTTGTCGGCATTGAAGCTAAGCCTTATTGATTTGTCAAACAATAATCTAAATGGGCGGGTGCCGGAATCTTTATTGGCGGAGGCGTACGAAGGTAGCTTCGCCGGAAATCCAAGATTATGTGCCGAACAAAGTAGGAATCTCCTGCCATGTACACCGGTTTCCCATAAATCCGGAGGGTTGGGAGTTGCAAAATATTGCTTAATCGCCGGTGCTCTAGTGTTAGTGTTGTCAATAGCATGTTTCCTCATCGTAAAGACAAAATCAAAGCAAAAGGCCTGCGAAAATCAAGGTTTCTCATGGAAAATGAAACAATTTCATGTCATTAGTTTTAGTGAAGACGAAATAATTCGATCTCTAAAACAAGAGAATTTGATCGGTAAAGGTGGTTCAGGTAACGTTTATAAAGTCGAACTGGAATGCGGGAAGCAATTAGCCGTGAAACATATGTGGAAGTCCGGCATTGACTCCGGTGATCGAAAAAGTTACCAAAGTAGTTCAACGATACTACCAAAACGGAAAAACAGGAGGTTGCCAGAGTATGAAACTGAAGTAGCCACTTTGAGCTCAATTCGACATGTAAATGTGGTAAAGTTGTATTGTAGCATCACAAGCGATGATTCGAATTTACTCGTTTATGAGTATATGCCTAACGGTAGTTTATGGGATCGACTTCACACATATCAAAAGATCGAAATAATGGTATGGAAAATCCGGTATGAGATTGCGGTTGGGGCCGCAAAGGGATTGGAGTACCTACATCACGGGTGTGATAGACCTGTAATACACCGAGACGTGAAATCTAGTAATATTTTGTTAGACGAGGAAATGAAGCCGAAAATTGCTGATTTCGGGCTTGCAAAGATGATGCAAACGAGTAAGGTTACAGACTCGACACATGTTATTGCAGGAACACATGGTTACATTGCTCCCGGTAAGCGTGTACCATTAACCAAAAAGTTACTTCATCGCCTTTATATTAACAATTTATTGTGATTGCTAAACTAATTACCATTTTTTAACTTGCAGAGTATGGATACACATTCAATGTGACAGAGAAAAGTGATATCTATAGTTTTGGAGTTGTCCTGATGGAGTTGGTAACCGGAAAAAAGCCAATGCAGCCGGAGTTTGGGGAAAATAAGGATATCGTGGGATGGGTTCACGATGAAATAAGGAGTAGTAAAGAAAATACGATGATCAAATTGGTTGACCAGAGCATTTCAAATGAATCAAAGGAAGATGCCATTAAAGTGTTAAAAATCGCAGTACGATGCACAATGAGGTTTCCCGCACAAAGACCATCGATGAGGATGGTTGTGCAAATGCTCGAACAATGTTCACCTATAAATATAGTGGTCGACAATGATATCAAGGACTAAATTTTGTATATTAAGAAAAATTATAGTTTATGGATATACTTAAATGAACGACTTAAGGTTGTGTTGTATTGTCATATAGTTACAGGTTTTTTTTACTCAACACCGAAGAAAGAGAATTCATCTCATTAGTTATATACAAGTGTGTAACATTTTATTGGTTATTTTCTTATGTACTAGATTAGAAATACTTAAATGAACGACTTAAGATTGTGTTGTAATGTTGTATTGTCATATAGTTACAGGTATTTTTTACTCAACAACGAAGAAAGAGAATTCATCTCATTAGTTATATACAAGTGTGTAACATTTTATTGGTTATTTGTTATGTACTAGATTAGAAAACATGTGTATTAAACAGGTAGTTTAAATAATGTTACATGTTATTTGTTATACATTAATGACATGTTTATAAAAAGGGCAAAGTAAGCGAACATACAACTAATTTGTCAAAAGTGTCATTATATACAAGTGCAACCAACTTTATACTGTAGCTAAAAATATAACCAACTTTATATTTGATTCATTGTATACAATTTGTGACATGAATCACGCCTATCACCGTCAGAAAGACCACCCCACACCCTCTTTCCCTTTGATTGATGCTCACTCTATCTTATATAGAGTTTATATGTTTAGATGGTGTGTTGATTTGTGTGTACGTAAAAACTGTTATGTCTGTTCCAATTCATACATGTGTATTCATACTTGTTTTTTTGTGTTTGACATGTGCTTATTCCTTTGTATGTTTGGCTTAAGATCAAAAGCTGGATTTCGAATTTGATTTTGAGATATAGATAAGGTGAACGTTTGATTCGACTTCTCATTTTGTTTGATACCTAATTTACAAATTTAGGTTTTTCTTATTAATTTTGCTTACATTCTGAGTTTGTTATGTTTTGAATTTGTATATGCATTTGATCGTGGAAGTGAGATTGGTTATGATAGGAGGTGAAGGTCATGGTAGAAACTTACAATGGTGATGTAGAGGCAGTTGACCCGAAATAGTGTGAGGGCGATGACCGGTTATTAGATGGTGCTTTGAGTAGATGTTCGACCAAGACAAAATTTATTCGATCACAAATATAATTGGAAATAACAATAGTAGAAAATTATAATAAAAAGAAAGAAAAATAACAACTTACCATATGATGAGTTAAAACCATCCTAAAAAGAGTTTAGGGATTAAATATTATATAAATATACCTTTAAGTTAATTAATGGATTTCACATGTTATCCTTAAATGTGTGGGGATATGAAGTAGGATAGTATATTGGGAACAAATAGAACTTTTTTATTTGACTACCTATAGTCATAACACGCATGACTGTCATATCAAAATTTTCGGCCTATAACTATCTCATGACTAAACAGATCTAGTTATGACATGCATGACTAACTTTCACATCACCATCATTATCATTATTGGACCAACATAATATTAATTTAGATTAATATTATTGGTTGAAAAAAAACAGAAAAAAAGGGAGATGAGCTACGAAGCTTGTCACCATGACAACGGAGCTCGTCATCCTCATCGACAACCATCACTAAGTGGTCTTATGTCTCTTAGGGGGTGTTTGGTTCGTGGTATTTCCTGGGAATATTTGGGATTGGGATTTCAAATCCTGAGAAATCTTGTGTTTGGTTTGTAAAAATGGGATGGGATTTCAAATCCCAGGA
>JAUEJL010123497.1:0-11712 GCA_032274825.1 Drosophyllum lusitanicum | reverse complement strand
ATCAGGCCCAGCCGAACTACTCGCATAGCTGACCCCTACCAGCCGAACTACACGCATAGCTGGTTTCAAATACAATCTCTACCAGCCGAACTACACGCATAGCTGGTCTAAGTCCAAAACCGAAAGCTCAACAAACAATCAAACACAAACAATATCTCAATCATGTAGTACGTTAACAACAATCCCTTATCAGACTAAACAGTCAATCAAACGCAGTCATAAGTATCATATCAATCACAATCATAACCTTTACCATCCGTGAGTTCACATCCACTCACCTCTTGTTCTCAGAAGCTCCACTCAGATGTCTAATATTACTGAGTCTTGGTATTGCCTGAAAATACAGCAATCACCAATATTAGATTCTGATTCATAAATATGTATAACCACATATATATTTATATCATAATATCCATAACAAACTCACATATCATAAACACATAAAATGCAATCCAAAAGATCAATCAAACAAAATTCAATATACTGAAATATGCCGGACGCGTCGCGTCCAACAACTTGACGCGTCGCGTCGGGACTTCGAGCGGCCACTTCGCACGGAGGCTTCGAGCGCCTCACACTTCGAACCACCGACCACTTCGAGCCGTAGTTCACTTCGAGCGGATCCTTCGAGCACTCAGGCTTCGAGCGGACCCCAAACCGACCTAGACTTCGAACCAAAGCTTACTTCGCATGGAACTTCGAATTCGAAGGCAACGCGGCGCGTTCCTTCCTTGGACGCGTCGCGTCGCGACTTTTCCAGAACACAACCTGCAACTTTCTTCATCTTCCTTCTCGAACCAAAATCGAACCCAACATATTTTTTAAGCTAGAAAATGATTTCTAACATATCTAAACTAATATAAACATCAAATAACATATACACATGCATCAAGAACTCATCAAATCCATGTTTTAACATCAAATAATCAAAACCCACTTATCATGTTTGAGCTTCAAGCTCCATTAATGGTGAATCTTCCTATATTCATGTATTTCAACTGAAAAACATACCAAGATGCATAATAACATGTTATAATCACAAACTAACCTTTGGTTTGATTTATGAAACACAAATCTTCCACTTTGAGATTTCAAGTTTACAACTTTTGAGAGCTTCTTCAAAACACACACACACTACACCTTAACACCTTTTTGAAGAAATGGGCAGATGACTAACACGTACACACTTATAAAAATCAAGTGATTACTTTTCCTTCTTATCCATTTCTATACCTACCCACCTAACATACATACATAACATACATACATACATACATAACATGCATAACTTTCCATTCTTTTTCTTTTATCCAGTAACATACATATTTACATATAAATATATTTTCAATTCAATTACATACTTTCTTAATGAACTTAAATAACCACATAATCAATTTACGCAATTAAACACGAAATCACGTACCGCTAACCCGCTAATCGACTAGCCCGGGTTTGCGGGTGTTACATATTAACTTACTTGATAAATGAAAATTACTTGTGGCCTTGAAAGTTGATTATTGGTTGCAGCCTATATTTTACACTCAGTGTGTGTGTTAACTTACCATTCACTTAAGTACTCAATGTCTATTCAATTTTAGAAAAATTTAACTTAAATTACGTGAGTATTATTGGTGCTCACCAACCATTAATCCTAATTACTTCTTCCAATTCCTAGGTCGTTCTAAGTCAATATGACAATGAGCAATGGTGATTATATTTGAAACCAATAGGCTAGAGAAGTTCACTTAACCAAAACTCGTTACTAATTCTAAATTTAATTAAAACTTTGAATTGCACTCGTGAGACAACATATAAGAAAAATGGAGACTTGGCATGGCGGGGTCGAACTCATCTAAATCGCCGGTGCAACAGTGAGTCAAATCCTGTTGTTGACCTTTGATTCTTAGTCTAGCATTCCAACCCACCCTCGATCACAGCTTCGCTGCCTTCTAGTTGAGTCTTCTTACTCTTTCTCTATTGGGGTGGTTTAAAATTTTATGATAGAATGATGAAAACGAATTGGGTTTAAATCAAATAATCAGGAGATCGAGTATATAATATCTCGGAAGGTGGATACCAATTCAAATGATAGAGGGGGATTGAAGGGTGTTTAGCCCCCCAAATTAACGCAATTTTCATATTGTTACTAGCCCGAGTACATGTATTTGTAATCAGGCCTCCATTTAAAGTACTTAGCCCAGTATACAAACCTAAAGATTGAAGGGTGGTGTCTTTTTGTCAAATATCTATTTACCAAGATTTCTTAACAGTTTCATGTTAACGATATTATCTTTTTACCAAGATTCAGTCCAACATTAATCGCTAAGATTAAATTATATATTTTTCTTCTAAAATTAATTCTACTTGTATGATTCCATGTAACTTCTAAAACTATTGATGCAAATATATATCCCCAGCTAACCTCTTTCTTATTCTTATTCTTACTAAAAGATTGATACCTCACCATCAAATCTCGCTTGTATAGATTGGACATATATATCTTCACTTTTTTTATATATAGTATTAACATCAAAATATCATCGGGTTTAGTTTCTTGACGTACTAGTCATTTAATTTACAAAGTTGTGACATGTTAAATTCAATAATTCTTTTTTATCTTTTTTTTTATTTAAACATTTATCTTGATATTATGTAATAAGATGAGTAGAAATGTTTAATAAAATAATACGTCATTTCTCTTTAACATTGTAATTAACATCACTAAGCTTAAGTGGTTAACTAATGCTATGCAAGATGATTTGTGCAAAATACTATTGCTATACATAATAATTATAATTATGCACTCGCTACTTAATCCTCTTTTGTTTTCATGGAAGTGTATACTAAATTGATGTACAAATTAATTCGTTTGTGTTATTGAAAATTGATGTGCACTAATACAACACTTAAGTTACATACTACTACGTTTATATACATGTTTAACAAATGATAATATTATTGTTTCGGTATTTATTAATTAAGAAAAATGATATATCCTTCTACTTTTTCCTTCTACTTCATCCTTCTACTAATCATAAGATGACATGTGAAGTTCACTAATTCTCTTTCCTCATCTCATCAATTGATTTTGACACTTACATTAATCTTATTAGTAGGAGAATAAATAGAAAGATAAAAGCAGGAAATCTCAAAGTCGGCAATAAGTATCTATAATTCCATCGAGATCTGTTTGCATCATTCACCAATGGCAGCCATAGCTCGACTCCATATCTTCCAACAATCATCTTCTGTTCTCAAACCTTCCTCAATCTCAAACAAATTTCTTCATCAATCTTCTTCGCCGCCCTTCTTCTGTAACCCTAATCTCTTACGGAACAACGCTCGTTTACGCAAGCTTCATATCGCTCCATCACTCTGCTCCAACTCGAACCCCACTCCCGAGGTTTCCTCATACCCGAATCAAAACTTACATTTGTACATAATTTGTATTTCTGTTCCCAAAAAACCTACAATTTGATCTTGGATTTCAAATGCGGCGCTTTTATTGTCAAAAGTACAGTCTACTTCAACGCACTTACTAGAAACAAAGAGATTTTGTTTTGGGCTTACTTCAAAATATATCCAATTTTGGTCTCGACGAATATTAGATATTAATCTTTTTCATAGTTGAAGACCAACGTTACTCTTAAAACCATAATTGTTTAGCTGTAATTTTTTTAATCTGATGTATGCGCCTTTTGGTGTAGATTTCTTCTGCCAGTGGACCAAGTGTTTCGATAGTAGGTGATCTTCTGGACTACCTCAACGAGTCTTGGACTCAGTTTCATGCAACAGGTATCAAATTTAACGCTGCTGTTTGACATTGTGTCAGATAGATGATTTAAGGTTTGATTTCGGGGGTACACATATTTTGTAGAATATTATTAGTGTTGTTACTTGGTTGTTGAAGTGGCAATATGGGACATACAAAGACTTCATTTCAGATTCATCTAAAAAACATAAGGAAATGGATGAATATTGTTGCTCTGTCATTGTACATTCTTGCTCTTTGATTTCAGTCTTTTACTGATGTTTGGTGATAAAAGTTTATGTTATCGACTTATTTTTATCTTATTATTTTCATTTGAATCTATAGCTGAAGCAAAACGACAATTAACTGCTGCTGGATTCCATCTGCTCAGGGAGAATGATGAATGGGACCTTAAACCTGGTGGACGTTACTTCTTCACTCGAAACATGTCCTGTTTGGTTGCTTTTGCCATTGGGGAAAAGTGAGTTTCCATTATTTTCTTTCACCATTTTCATATTCTATTAAGTCTATTATACTAAACTTTGGGTTTAATGTTTTGATTATTTACTGGTTTCAGTTTTTCAGGTATTCTGTTGGCAATGGTTTCCATGTAATTGCTGCCCACACGGACAGCCCTTGCCTGAAACTGAAACCAAAGTCTGCAGTGTTAAAATCCAAATATCTGATGGTGAATGTACAAACATACGGTGGTGGATTATGGCATACTTGGTTTGATAGAGATTTAAGTGTAGCTGGAAGGGTGATAGTGAGAGATGGTGATGGATCATTTCTACATAAACTGGTCAAAGTTAAGAGGCCTCTTTTACGATTGCCTACACTTGCTATTCATCTTGACCGGTTTGTATCCGATTACCACCTCTCCTATTGAATTTTTTCATATTTATGGTTAAGATTGTTGTATTCGACTATTGTAGAGCTGTTACGTGCTTTATTAATATTGTGAACGAGTATGATTTGTGACTGTTGATAAGTTGAGGTTCTTCAATTATCCAGCATAGGAGAATAAGTTTTTTGATCTTGTTACTTTTCTAAATGATTACTCATGTAGCTCCATTGGTTCAATTACATTATACGAAAAGGATTAGAAAGATCTCTCCAAATCGAGAACATTGATTGACGAAAGCAAATATGCCTGATTAGATGCTTAAAAATTATAATCAATGTGTAGTGGGGCTGATTATTTATTGGTATTTCTATGAGCTGCAAATGTTTTCTTTTTGGCTTTGTGAAATGTTCATCTATGAAAGGGAACGCGATATTCTATATTTTTGCTCATTCTAAAAAGCATAATTGTCGTCTTTGTTATAGGACCGTGAACAAGGACGGTTTTAAGCCAAATTTGGAGACTCACCTCAACCCGCTGTTGGCAACAAAACATGATGACGATGCATCCTTGGACTTAAAGGATAAAAACAATTCCTATCACCATCATCCTCTACTCATGCAGGTAACAAAATCATTGTTATTTTTATTGACCGGAAGATGGTGCTTCTGGAACCAACTTTGTTTGATGACATTCTTTACAATTTCAGATTATATCAGATGAGTTGGGGTGTGAAGCTGATGACATAGCGAGCATTGAGCTCAACATATGTGATACCCAACCTAGCTGTCTTGGAGGTGCAAATGACGAGTTCATATTTTCAGGAAGATTGGATAATCTTGCTTCTAGTTTTTGTGCACTCAGAGCTCTTGTTGACTCGTCTGGGCCCAAAGATCTGTCAGATGAGCATGCAATTAGAATGGTTGCACTTTTCGATAACGAAGAGGTACTAATTGTGTCCACTACTGTATCATGACTATGACTAATTCCCAATACAAGGTTTCCGGCTGTTTGTTTAAATGAGTAGGGACATTGAATTAAATGCATACCTATCTAAAGGTCTGGCCGGCAATCCTTTCACCACTAATAGATTTGGCAATTTCTACCCATATACTTATGAATCGGTCTGTTTTTTTATTTTTAAATTTTAAATTCCTAACAGGTCAAACAATTAAAATAGAAAAAGTAGCTTAATTGAAAACTGGTCAAACAGGGCAAACGCCGCCCAAAGTGTGTTGCATAAACCTCCTATATCGTTTTATGTAGAAATTTAGAATATTACTCTAATTGTAACATTATGATTTTTGTGATCATATTTGGCACTAATTATCTATGAAAATCTTGAAAAGATATTGACAAAAAGTGTTTTAGGTTAACCTAATGTAACCCTACTCATATAGTCGAACCAAAAGTTTACCAATTTAAACCTAAACCTATTTTGAACCTGTACACAACCCACTATTTTGGCACTAATATGTTGCATGGATATTTCCTTCGGCGCTCTTAGTAATAGAAACTATTTGATAGCAATAACTTACTTACGAGCCATTAGTGGTTACGCTACTTTCCCATTGCTTGTGCCCTTAAATGTTGAAACACACTTGAAATTTAAATGCAAAGATTTTGTGTAGGTTGGTTCCGGTTCAATCCAAGGTGCTGGTGCGCCAACAATGTTTCAAGCTATGAGACGGATAATTGATTGCTTGGCTAATCAAAATGTCGTCAGAGAGGACATCTTTGAGCGTGCTATTCGCCAATCATTTCTTGGTTTGAATAAACTCTTTCTCTTACATATACATTCATTTTTCAAATGAGATGATGGCATTTGATTATGAAACTTAATTTTGTTATTTTTATTGCAAAATACTGTTAAGAATTTTTATTCATGCTTGCAATCAACGAGTGTAAGCTTTTTCTCAACGATCTACTACTTTCATATAAAATCTACACTTCAATTGAACATTAGAAAAAAGCAAAAACACATGCTATTGTTATTCTTATTATCACCTGTGCTTCATTTTTTTTTATCTTTGTTCATTTGGAGTTTTGTTAAGTTACTTGTATATTTTTCTTGCAGTTTCTGCAGATATGGCTCATGGAGTTCACCCTAATTTTATGGACAAGCACGAAGAACACCATCGCCCTGAATTACACAAGGGTCTTGTCATAAAGCACAATGCAAACCAACGCTATGCCACCAGTGGAATTACGGCTTTTCTTTTTAAAGAAATTGCTAAAATTCACGGCCTTCCAACTCAGGTAAATTACTGTGATAAGAATTTATTTTAGTGATCTAATAGTTGAAAAAGCAGGAACAAGCGACTTACCTTACAGATTCTTGCTTTTATATTGCTGTTGTTAATGAGTGTGAAGCAAAGCCTCCATCAATCAGAAAATCTTCAGTAATCTGCCACTAAGAAGTCAACTGAATTTGTTTGACCTGATATGCAGGACTTTGTAGTAAGAAATGATATGGGATGTGGATCCACTATAGGTCCTATACTTGCTTCTGGAGTTGGTATTCGCACTGTTGATTGTGGTATCCCTCAGCTTTCCATGCATAGGTAATAAACTCGACTCGTTACCCATCCTCGCCTGTTTTATGTTCTTTGTTGTTTTCATATTGATATTTTTGTGTGATCTTAATTTCTCCCTTTTTGTTAAAATAAAAATAAAAATTCATTTGGTTTTCTTCCAATAACTGCAGTGTTAGAGAGATATGTGGAAAGGAAGACGTAGATATCGCCTACAACCATTTCAAGGCATTTTACCAAACATTCTCAAGTGTGGACCAGAAATTGAACATTGACTAGTTCCCACCAAGTTTTTAGGAACAAAAAAAATGTACGACAAACCGGTAGTAAGACATTTCTGCTTTCTTATTATTTTTCAAGAAAATGGGCTTTTATTTGGAAATTAAACTTGAAGAAAAGATGAGTATTATATATTATAAGTTGATAAACAATATTTTGCTTTAAGAATTGAACATAAATTCCTGATGGTATGTATGGTATTGCAATTCAGACATTAGTGAACACACATCCCAAAGTTTTGACTTGCTAATCCTGTCCTTTGGTTTTGCCGGTTTCCTTCTCCTTTTGGGAACTGGAACCGAGCTGGAGGCCGAGTTCAGGTTTTTGAACGCAATTAGGATCACTGAGTTGACCAAGTTTCTGCTTTAACTCAGCCAGCAGAGCCTGATTCTCCTGGTTCAACTGTTGAGCTTTCCTCCTCAGCCTCTCGTTTTCTTGAATGATTTGGCAATTCCTCAGGTACAACTCTGAGTTGAATTTTTCCATCTCTGCAGTTCTTTTCTTGCCCCTGAAACCGAGTAAAGGATATAAAAATCTGAACAGATAGATTGAAGTATTTGACTTGTAAGTCTTGTAAGTTAAAAGTCCACATTCATTTCATTTTTTATATCACCAAAAAATGTTAGTTTTCGTTCAAATAGCGACTTGATGAGTTGGGCCAATGGGTCTTTGGCTTGATATCTTTTTTTCAAGCATAACTTTGAAATCGACAGGAGAATAGGGTACATCCTAAAAAAAGTATTTAAGGCTAAAACAGGGAGAATTTTATCCAAGTAAAACTTTTCGTTGATAGGGTGCTGCAACTTATCAAGATAACTTTCATGTAAACTTTTTTTTCCTTGCAACGGAATCAAAATCTTTTTATGTAGAGAAAATTATTAAAACTCCTATAATAAGAATTAAACATACAGTATATGAAAATTTTCTTAGGTTACCTGTGGTTTATGTGAGACTTGTATCAGCAGTTCTGGTGCATGCATCTGTGAGCACAGAGTTGATGGTGGTTCTGGTGGGTGGTGGCGGTGAAAGAGATGTAAATAGGTATTTGTTATACATATAGATAACATAAAGTGTTGGGGTGATTAAGAGATAGAATGAAGAAAACAATGTATGAAGGGTCACATGAAAAACTCCAGCAAATCTTTATATAGAAAGGCAGTTCCATCCTTCCTTCTTTCTTGAAAAACAACCTTCTTTGCATGGGCTTTAAACACCCATAGAGACTGGGAAGTTGTCTTTCTATATTTTAAAAGAATTCATATCAGCACTCTTTTGTAGCACTCATTTGTTTTTGTAAAAGTATTTTCTTCTTAATATGACTCTTGATGTTTAAAATACGGATCTTATGATAGCGGCATAATTTACATCGATATAAAGTAGTTGTAATAATGATCTCGAGGTGTTGAGTATGGTACTTTATACAAAGGAGGAAATTTTGTAATGTTAAAACGAAAAACATCAGGATTGTAACGGTTTTTAAGAGATGAATGAAGTAAGAGTCACGGAAAAACTCTGAAACGCAAAATAATAGGGTTTGTGTTATCAATATCTTGTCTTTTGAGATCTAAAATTCGTGATCTTTTTGTTAAAACTGTTTATTTGATGGCCGAATAATATGTCTTTTCTTTCTGAAATAATATATTCGTGACTTGAAAAACATGCATAACCTTTGTACCAGGAGAGTAATAAGATTCATTTCTGTTGGCAAACATCGAGCATGCATATGATACATGTTACTGGGCCAATGAGTTTTTAGTGTTATTTAGGAGCCTAAAAAGAGCATGATTTTGCTTGATGAGAACCAATACGGCTTGGGACTCACACAGGTATAATTCAGGGTGTTTTTGGCAATTAACTTTTTTAGAGCTTTGATGAGTTGAAGATTTTAGGTTTTTGTAGATAAGCTTCTGCTGAAAAAACATCAATTTTTGGATGTCAAAGCTTAAATGCATTACTCTTATTTTTAGTTTTTTACGAAATGTTATTTTCTTCTATCAATTCCACTTACTTCATAATCCTTCCCATTAAACGAGTGTTTGGTTCACTTTAACGAGGGAATCTAAAGGAATTGTAATCCATCAAATGAGGGAAAGTGAATTCCATCACTAGATGGAGGGATTTTAAAATCCTTGAATGAAGAAACATGGAATATTACATTGTTACCCTTAAACGTCTCTATAGCCCTAATATATCTATCTCATCCATCGACATAACAAGTGAGCCGACTCTATCTTCCAAACACCGACGGCTTCTTCCTCCGCCTCTAGACCCTTCACCGCAGCCTTCCTTCGTCGCCCCCTTCAGACCCTTTGTCGCATCCTTCCTTTGCCACCGCGTCCAGACCCTCGGCCACAACCTTCCTCCAACGCCGCCTCTAGACCCTTGGCCGCAACCTTCCTCTGTCGCCGTCTCCAGACCCTCTGCCACAGCCTTTCTCCGACGCTGCCTCCAGACCCTTCGCCACAGCCTTCCTAGGTCTCCGCCTCTAGGCGCGGCCTTCCTCAGTCGCCGCCTCCAGACCCTCTGTCGCAACATCTTATTCATCAGTAGCAACCGCCGGATTTCGCCGTTCTGTCGCCGCCTTCCGCTTCGGCCTCAGATGAGTCTCCTTTCTCTTTCTATATATTTGTCGCTGTTTTCCTCCACAATGTTGAATCTGTCCGACTTACAATGTGAAATTGATGATTTGAGACTGATGATACTTGAATTTATGCGGATGTGTGTTGTAATGATTTCAACTTATGATATTTATTAGCATGATTTTCATAATTTATTGCTATGAATGCTCAATTAATAAAATGAAATTTTGATATTTTTATAATATATTTTTACACAAAAGTTATAAAACAAACTAAAAATAAGTACAAAACAAAAAGGGCAATTCTGTCATTTTACATTACTGAAACCAAATTTCATTTCCATTTCCTGCCAACCAAACAAATTACAAATTCAAATTTCAATTTCTGATAATTTCCAATTCCTTTAGAAACATTCTGCTAGCCAAACGTCACCTAAGAAGACAGCGGAGAGCATACAAACTTGGGAAGGGTTGGAATTGGGAGTAGGAGAGCACATAGTGTCGAGAAGTATAAATGTAAGGAGAAAACACCAACAGAGACGATCATTTGCGATATAAGGAGAGGAAACCGACGACCAAACGCATGCTAGAGAGAACAAGACGATATGCCAACGAGATAAACACAGACGAAAAGGAGACCACACTAGGTGTAATGTCTATAAATTTTTTTTCTTCAAAAATTATGAACAAAGAGTATAAAGTATTATTTGGAAATAATACCAAGGAAATAGGAGTGAACTAATCTGCGTTATTTATTAGAACAACTTTTAAAAGATGTCGAGTGTGTAATTTAGGGGTTATACATGTGATTAACATACTAGAAGATAACAATCTTGGGATCATTTATGGGAATTTCATCATTTAAGGGTCTGTTGGTTGTTTAGTGATGATTCCTGGAATAGTATTTGTATATAGGGCTGATTTTAGATGGAATATGATTTTTTTGTGAAGATTGTAAAATTTTTATATTGGTATGAATTTTACGTCTCTGGAAAGGTTGAAGAGTCACCACCAAGTCAGTGTCTCTAAGATGAACTCCAGTTTGTACTCTAAATACTTCATACTAAGAATTTTCCAAAACGTATCAATTAGCAACATTGTTTTAGAAAAAGAAAACATATAAAATTGGATGCCACTCTAATTGGGCTAAAATTTTACACGCATAAAGATGAAAATATTATATATGTGTCATATACAAAATATTATTCTGAATGATTGTTAAAAACCGGAGTTTTTCTAAAGGATGTGGTGTTGAATCAAAGAAGGAAGAACCCAAAAAGTGAAGTACGTGACAATTCAGTGGTCACAACAATCGAGCGTTGTACGGCCAAGGCATCCGTAGGATCTGCAATTTGGTTTAACGATAAATGTGTTGTTTATGTTTCTCTGCCGGGTTAGAGGTGTTGGGCATTTCCCCCACTTAGTTACCAATGAACATAGCTAGCTACTCCCTAATACAGGAACCATCCCTCACATTGGTGAATTAACGAAATATACGATAATGACTTGGGAATAATATGAAAGGCATGACCTTAGGACTTATATGTTATGCTTAGGACTTGTATATTAATTAGCCATAACACGATCATTTAGGTGGCGTTTGGTTCGCGGATTGTTTTTTGAAGGAATTGGAATGTAGGAAGGAATTGGAATTTGAAGGATTTGGATTTGGAATCTAAATCTTGGCTCACTGTGTTTGGTTAGCTATACTAAGGAATTGGAATTC
>JAUEJL010123486.1:0-11716 GCA_032274825.1 Drosophyllum lusitanicum | reverse complement strand
CTTCTACACTTACTCAAACTTCTCACTCACAATCGAGACTTGAGAGATTATTCACCGGCTGGCGATGGAGGGCGGACGGCGGTGACAAGTGGACATTTCGGTTTTTCTCCGCAGGCACGGTGTTCTTAACTTCTCGCTGAATCGACGGCGAGCAGGAAAAGGAAGTGTTCTTGATTTTCCGGTGTCGGCCATGTCACGGTCGTGTGTGGACAGATGTTCTCCGGCTAGGCGGCTACTGTTCTCCAAGTGTGGCGTGGAAGATGCTTGACTACTTGTGTGTAACCCTAGGGTTTTTCTCCGTTCTATTTCAGTTTCTAAATTTGTTTATCTTTTGTTTTTAGTATTATCATTTCTAAATTCGGTTACTTGGTTCTCCTAATTTGTAGAGAGTCAAAATAATCGTACATATATTTTTTTTATCAGTACCTAATGAAAATTTCATTTTAAGCACACAAAATTTTGGGGGGGCCACAGCCCCTTCCTGCCACTTAATAGTTCCGCCGGTGGGGTGAGGGGATACTAGGGATTCGATACATGAGACGGAGTGCATGAACGGTGACCAGAGTTTTGCTCCCTGCTCTCGAGTTTTTTAACCAAAGAAAACGGAGGGAATGAAGGTGAAAGGACAGAGAAGAAATATTTTGGAGGATGATTTCTTAACCAAATAGCCCTTCCTTCCCCTCTCTTTCTATCTTTAAAAAAACTTAAAAACACACATCACTAAATGTTTCCTTCCGTTCCCTCTCTTTCCCTCAGAAAATAACTCAAGAACATAGCGTTGAAGTTGTCTCGGATGAGAAGGAGATGTAGACGGTAGAGACGAAGGATTTGTCAAAAAATAAATAAATTATATATGTCCTGGTTGTATGTATGATTATATGTATGTCATGAAACTTTTCATATGCATTTTTTTATATTTTTATTTAAAAACTAATTTTTAAAACAGCTTGGACGCTAATTAAGAAATCAACAAATAAATAAATTATAAATAGAGAACATGTACATAATTGTTTAATTATGTTTAAAATGATAACCAAACACGTAAATTTTAGTTATCGTAGCTTTGTATTAGTGTGTATCTTTATGGTAAACAAATTCATGAGTAATACATTTTTATTAACTATAATTAATTACATTTTTATGCCATTTTCATATATATTACATGTAATTATATGTCTAATTTAAGTCGACGACCGTCGGGTATCACACTAGTTTAATTATTATGCACTTGATTAGTGTTTGCTTACTTAATAAATTACTATTTCAAGTATACTTGTGTAACACCCATGCGTGCACGAGTCCTTAAACTAGTTAGTATTTAAAGGATACAAATCCTCATTAAGAAAAAGTTTTTTTCATCTCTTCTCTCTCTCCCTTGTAATCAGCCGAACACCATCGCCTTCATATTTGTTTCGATTTTCGTTTTTCTAAGTAAAATACATACAATCCAAGTTCATGATTGTTTGCGGTTTGATATTCTGGCTAGAAGTAGCTTGTTGGCATCATCACCGATGGATAATCTTGAGCAATTGAGGTAATCTTTGTAACCCTCATGTAGGTTTGTTTTTGTTAAGCTATTAAGATATTCCTCCATCTAATTATTCTTATTTTCAATTTCCACATACAAAATAAGTTTAATCGTTTTGTTAAAATCTAAGTGTTCATCTTTTGTGAACCGGATAATTATTTTGACATTTAAAACCATAACTACTTGCACTTCCATATTTTTTGAAGCTCTTTGAAGTCACTACCAACGCATCATGAACATGAATTAATGGAGTTGTTTTGTCTCAACATGATCATCCAATTGCAATTTTTTGCAAGAAGCTATTTCAACAGATATGTTTAGCGTGAGCATACATTCATGGGCTCGATCTATGCAATTACCGAAGCGGTGAAGAAATAGAGACAATACCTCCTGCGCACCGAAATTCAGAATATACACCCGAGCAAGATAAGTGGGCTACAAAACTTCTTAGGTACAATTTTGAGGTTATTTATAAATCAGGGAAAGAAAATAAAGTGGCCTACGCCTTAAGTTGCCTTGAAGGCGTTCGTTACTTGCATTATCGACCCTTACTTTCAATTGGCTCAATGATCTGCGACAATACTACCGGCAGTCGGACGATGGCAGTGAATGGGTAAGAAACATGTCGACCCATATTTTTCCTTTACTTCGCCACAAACACTTACATGAGATTCATTCTACAATCAACGGGCGTCACTCAGGTATTATAGCCACCATTCATGATCTAAATAGTTCCTTTTCTAGCACAACCTCAAACAAGAAGCTACATAATTCATCAATGGTTGTACAATCTACCAAAAACTCAAATACCCAACACATAAACCATATGAATTGTCGCAAACACTACCCATTCCCACTCACGTATGGGATGAAATCTCAATGGATTTCACCACTAATATGTCACTGGCCCTCGAATGGTAATACCAATATTTGGGTAATCGCACATTATTTGACACATTTGTTTATTTTCTTCCACTTCCACCACTTCAGACAGCCTCATCCATAGCCAACCTTTTCGTTCGACACGTCTATAGTTTACATGGTATACCAAAATCGATACTTTGGATAAAGACCCAATCTTCTTAAGCCGTTTTTGGAAAGAGTTGTTCACAAAGTTAGGCATGCTACATTTGAGTGCCTATCACCCATAGACGGAAAGGCAAAACGAAGTTGTCAATCGCTCCTTAGAATCATACTTGAGATGTTTCGTGTGTGATGAACCATGAAATTGGAGCAAGTATATCTACCTAGTGTTGAAATATTTTTCTGATTAACAATGAAAACTCGACAATTAAAATATATATTAACCGTTCTCAATCGATATGAACAAATGAACTTTAACAAGTATATAAAACTAGCAACAATTCGTTTGTTCGTATAACAATAATAAAGCAATAATAAACCCAATTTTATTTTATAGTTACCAAGTTTTGTGCCAACAACTGATTGATCCGCCTCGATCAAAGCAGTATAAGAAAGGTAGAATGAGAGTGTCCCGTTATCGGACTATTTAAAACAATACACAAATCGTAAACACCAACCCGAAGTTGTTGAATCACAATCAAGCAACGTTGAAAACCGCATGGATTAAAACTCTTGTCCTTAAAGGTGTTTACGTCGCATATATTGTTGTAAGCCTCAAACGTAACGACCCATGATTTAATGCAGTCACTGAAACGAATTCAACAGCAATTAATTCATTTTTGTGAAAGATTGATGGCAGAAAAACGAGTGCAAAAATGCAGAGAGAAGGAGAGCGCTATCAGTTTTTTCGTTTGGTTGCAGGGTAACACAAGAGGCTGCATGGGGCGACTTTTATAGCCACACCTACAGCCCTGGCGGTTGAGAGAATAGAGGAAGGAAGTTCCGAAAATCGGGGGTTTGCTCCACATTTTGTGAGCTGACTCCCCTCCTACGGTTTGACCGAAGACCGGGTCAAACCCGGATGAAACCGACCCATCTCGCACAAATCTGGCAACCGAACCACGAAGTCGCTTTACAAGAAACTAAAGCTCCTTAGCTCCTAGCGACGATACGTAAGTGCAAAGTGCGCCTACATGCGCCACTCCCGCCCACGTGTCTCAGGGCTAGGCGCGCGTATGGGGGAACCCCTACTTGGCCCCCACCATTTGGCTTGAATGATAAGGGAGTGAAATCCCTTATAAAACCACCAAAACAACTCTCTCTTTTCCAATGTGGGATAAGGAAACTTGACAACAGTCAAGTTAACTATAAATTCCAACACCTACTATAATATTGTATGACACAAGCTTTCATAGTGGTATCGAAATGACCCCATTTCAAGCACTTTATGGTAGACCAGCTCCAGAAATTCCACACTACACATTGGGTAGTTTAAAGGCAACGTCAATTGAACCAATCCCATTAAGCATCAAAAACTTCTTAATCATCATAAAGACACATTAGCAAGGACGAAACAATGTATGGTAGACCAAGCCAACAAGCACCTCTTTGGGACACACTAATCAATGATGTTCCGGTACTAAAAGTAGAAGAGATTATCGATATATGATCGGTGCAACTAAATGGACGCATTGAAGAACAAGTACGTATTAAATAGATATAAATGAACAGATCAAGATAGGGAGAAGGCTACATGGGTGAATATTTTAGTGAGAGGGATTTTGAATGCTCAAATTGCAGAGAGCTTTCATTATATAAAAATAGTCTACAGTATACTATAACTATTATTTAAACCGTGGAGAAGGAAAGCTAACAACTAATTAATGTGATTACATTATTAACTAACTAAGAAATTAGTTACATGGTGACAGTGTGCAAAGTACTTCGAGATATTGTTGTTGACCATTTTGCTTTGCTAACCCCACTGTTGTTTTTGTCCATCGTGTATTTACCGGTCCCCCCTCCCCCGTGGCAAGATGGCTATGTGATTGGATCACATGTGCCTAACTTGGATAGACAATTTATGTGAAGATGTTTCCTAAAAGCTATAGTAAAAAATCAGCTCCTTGTGATTTAGATGGGGTGAAGATAGGTTTGATGATTCCATCTTTGATTTTGTCTCGAACAAAGTGACAATCAATCTCAATGTGTTTTATAAAAGCATGTTGCATATGATTTGAAGCTAAGGCTATTGTTGAGCCATTATCACATAGAACAAGAAATGGAGTAGGAACATGGATTTGAAAATTTTGAGAAGACATAGTAACCAAGTTAACTCACATGTGCAGTTAGCCATAGCTCTTTACTCAGCTTCCGTTGATGATCTGATTGCTTTTTAGATAGCCATGAGACTTGGGAGGAACAATAAGCTGAAAGTTGTAATTGGTTCTGTGTTGGAAAGAAGATACCTTAAGCTAGACTTTGTTTTATGTAATGAAAAACACTTAGTAGTGTTTCATATGTGGAGCTCTTGGAGTTTGAGAGAATTGGCTAAGAACTTGGGCTACAAAAAACACATTTGGTCTTGTTATTGTAAGATATGATAGTTTATCCACTAATGCTTGATCATCAAGTAGGTCATGACCCTTATTTTTATGCAAAGAATGATTAGCCTTAAGTTGAATGTTTACTGGTTTGACATCAAGAACATCAACATGTTTCAAGAGTTCCATTGCATACTTGCATTGTGACATAACCAAGCCATTATAATTGTGTGGGAATTCAATTCCCATGTAATAGTGTAGATATCCAAGACCTTTGATGTTGAAAGTGTGGTCAAGTTGTTATTTGATGTTTTTCAAAATTTGAGAATTATTACCAGAAATGAGTATATCATCTATATAGATGAGGATGATCAAAAAAATGAATCTTTATGAAAGGTGAATAGAGACGTGCTGGCATCGCTCTCTTTGAACCCTAGACTTTGTAGAAAAGTGCTAAGCTTTGTAAACCAACTTTTTTTTCTCTATTTTAATCCATAAAGTGACTTTTTTTAGTTTGCAAACAGTATTAGATGGTTATTCTTGTTTGTATCCATATGGAAGAGTCATATAGACCTCTTCATATAGTCTGTATGGAGGAATTCATTATTGACATCCAATTGTTCAATGAACTACTTATAAAGTTCTAGCGGTAACCATTTGGACATGTGCAAAGGTTTCATTGTAAGCAATGCCTTCTTTTGAGTAAAATCTTTTGCAACTAACTTGGCATTGAATCTTTTCACCATACCACCAGCTTTATATTTAATTTTAAAAATACATTTACAATCAATGGGTTGTTTGTCCTGAGGTAAAGTGGTTAAATTCCATGTATCATTTGATCCAAGTGCCTGTATTTCCTTTGTCATTTCTTCAAGCCATTTAGAATCTTTAGATAATTGGTTATAGGTTTCTAGTTCTACTTGACTGTCCTCGTTGTAAATTAAGATTTTTGTGAAAACTGATGGATTAGAGGTGGCAGGAAAAGTTGAGTTGAATTGTATAGAGTCAAAGTGATATAATGAAGTTAGAAAGTGTATTGAAGGGTCATTGTCAATGGGAAAAGATGAATCAGAATTTTATAATTCTTGGTTGGAAGTGGGAATTGGGATAAATGAATGCCTAGTGGGTAAAGATGAAGTATCTTATGTAGATGGAGAGAACGGGTCAATGATGTAGATGGATGAGGGGAGTTAGGAGAAGTTGTTTCTTGTGAAGTGTTAGGTAGTAACACCCCGTTTTTCTAAAATAAAAATTTTCAGAATTTCTCAAAATTTTAAAACAAAATATCGTGCAACCAAATCTTTTGTTAGACAATACACCGGAAGCAATAATAAAATTTCATTTCGTACGTTAAAACTTAAACAAGCTTGTAGCACTTTAAATCTTTTAATCCCAAACACATTTATTTCAAAGTTTGGCAACAACGGGCATAACTTAAATTTATAACAAATGGTTGCACTACTAGAGCCCATCCACTGGATCATCATCTCCGCAATAAGAAATACCTGAAAAGGGTTAAAAGCTTCTGATGAGCTATAAAGCTCAGTGAGTACTCAAACTCTAAAACTTATAAAATATAAATTATATGAATCACATAATCTCCGTTAAGCTTTGTTAAATACATAACACTTGCTATTTACAAAATCAGATACTCTTACTATGATTTCTCATCATTCTAGATTGATCATTTATCTCAAATTCTGTATTGATTTAGTATAATACATAAACATATCTCACTTGCTACGTTTCTCATATCAATCTCAGTAATTCACATCTATTACATTACAATATTTTCATCTTACTTATGGATTCATAATCACTTTGGATTCGTGGTTACCCTTTTGATTTCATTCCGTGTCTCTACTTTGTAACAAATTAGTGGATTGGTTATTTGAAAGATAATTTATATATTATTTATTCATAATAAATGAATTCATACTTTACTCATACAATTAAGATAAATACATTCTGTCTGATTCTTTAGTTTTCAATTTGTATAATTAATCATTCAATCATTATATAAATTCTCATAATTACTTTGAATCCCTTATAATCTCTTGTGATTATATTTTCAATCTCTACTTGTTCTCGATTAATATTGGTCAATCGAAGGGAATTCATATACATACTTTACTTTCAATATTTGAGTCTGTAACTCCATCTATCTCTCTCATATATATATACACACATATATATTCGTATACTTTACTTTCAATATTTGAGTCTGCAACTCCATATATATCTCTCATATATATATAAGTAAACAATTATAAAATTTAATTATAGAAGAGTATTATGGAAATCCTCCACCCCATAAATTTTAACCCTTCCTTTCTTTTTCATTTCCAGCCCCGAAAATGATAACCTTTAGCTAAAAAAGATCTTCCGGTTAGCGAAAATGATAACTTCAGCTAGCCAAAAATGATAACTTTCCAGCCAAAAATGATAGTAATTCTAGTTGAAAATGATAACTTCTAGCCACCAGTTGAAAATGATAATATTTTCCAGCCATCTAAAATGATAATTTCTAGCCACCGAAAATGATAACTTTTCAGCCGAAAATGATAACGATTCCTGTTGAAAATGAAAACAATATACAACATTTAAAATGATAACATTATCCACATGAAAATGATAAAAATAGACTCGTTTTCGGTCGAAAAGTTATATAAATACACATGTTTTAGCCGAAAATGATATAAAACACATGTTTCTAAACGAAAATGATATAAATACATTCATTGCAGCTGAAAATGATATAAATACACATGTTTTTAGCTGAAAATGATAAAAATTCACATGTTTTTAGCCCGAAAATAATATAAATACACATGTTTTTAGCCCAAAATGATACAATACACATGTTTTTAGCCGGAAAAGATATAAATACACGTGTTTTTAGTTGAAAATGATATAGATACACATGGTTAGAGCCCAAAATGATAAAAATTCACATGATTGAAAATGTTAACATTTTGGTATCGTTTCCATATGGTTTGTATTTTCGAAATAAAATTTTCAAAAATGTGAGAATAGTGGTCTTGTTTGAAAGAGGATTAAAAATTGAGTAGATTTGTATAATTTTTTTTGCTCAAATTCTCAAAATTGAAATAGTTATGGTCATTTAAAGATTTAAGGGGTGAATACAAAAGAAAAAAAGAAAATTTTGAGAAAGTCTTATAGAAGGCGCGTGGGTTTGGATTTCTTTTTATAATTCCTATTTTGCCTTTTTAAAATGAGTGGCTGAAAATTAGCTTTTGAGTTCTATGTTTAAAGGTGAGACTGTGTGGATCCTTACCATATATATATATATAACTTTCTTCGCATATATCCCTCATTATTATATTTAATAATATATACATTATTGTATTGCACTACTCAATTATACATTATTTACTCTTTAAAATTATGTACTCAATATTCCTTCCTTCTGAGCATCATCATTGTTTATCTATTTAATCAATAATGTTAGAATATCATAATTCACAAGTCATACTCAATTATTCTGACTTCATATTCAATAGACTTCTCAAATAATCATAATAAACTCTTCAGCAAATTTTAATGTATTTAAACATGTAATCATTTAGCTTACACATACAAGTATCGGTTTTGAGGTACTCACCAGAGGTCCAAGAAATGTAAGTATCTTCTAACAAGGTCTCTCGTTTGTATTTTAACCTATAATTATAACCCATACATCAATGCATGGAAAAGATCAAACACTGCAGTCTGTCAGACGTCGTGTCGCGACGTGGGCACAGCCCGATCCTCAACTCAAAATCATCAAAATTCTTCATTTTAGCTTGAATCAACAACATGTAATTGCTAATATTCATAAAACCTTACATGCAACTCAAATTTTCTCTCTCTAGAATCATAAGAACACAAGAGATTAAGGATTTCTAACCTTTGATCTAGAAGATTAAACTTGTTTGGCTTGAAATAACACTTGATATCTACTTATAGATCATATTCTTCAATATGCAAAGCAAGATCCTTTCTTAATCTACAATTTCTAACACTTTCTCTCTAGCTTCTCTCACACCAAGAACACACACTTAATGTGTGAAAATCCAGATCTGTGCTTGGTGTTAAAAGGCTTCCAAATTTTGTTCTTGGTGTAGAAATACCTTTAATCTTGTTTGATCTTTGCTTGATCATACTTTAATCTCACTTTCTCTCTCTAAAATGTGTTTCTCTCTAATCTCTCTCACATACACATGCTCTAGCACACACACTAATGTGAGTTTGGGTGGGAAAAGTCTTTATATAGGGAGCTTAGATATGTGGGTATTAATACCCCTTATCCATTAACATACTGATATTTTTTTGTAACTTTAAGATTTGCTCCATTTTCCTTTTATCCTTAATAGTTTGAACTATGTCGTGAACCTTGTCACTTTAAATCTCGATACTCGATTTCTTTTATAACTAAAATATTCTTTTCGAAAATCCGGGTGTCACATAGGTGGTGTTACTATAGTAGGGTTATGTGAGGTAAGAATAAATATGTGTGGAAAGTTGGTGGGAGTAGGTATCACTAAGTTGATATCTTTCACTTTTGTGGTACAAGGAAAGATATGTTCATTAAACGGGATATGCCTACTCATTATTGTTTTCTTGGTGTGGAGGTCATAAAGTACATAACCTTTTTGGTTTGGGGGTAACTAAGTAATACAGTAGGTATCGATCTTAGGGAAATCTTTTTAAATTTTGGTTGTGAATAATAGCTTGACATTCAATTGTCCTTAGATAAGAACTGTGCAATGGTTTTTGAAATAAAAGCTCATAAGGACTTTTATCATTTAGAATTTTGGATGTAAGTCTATTAATAATGAGAGTTGCAGCTAAGAGTGAATGTCCCAAAAATGAGTTGGAAAATTAGATTGGAATTGAATGGCTCTTGTAATTTCAAATGGATGTTTGTGTTTTCATTCAACTCCACCATTTTTTTGAGGTGTGTGGGGATAAGTAGTTTGATGTACAATTCCATGGGCAAAAAGAAAGTCATGCATTTTTGAATTTAGGAATTCAGTCCATTATCACTTCTTATGATTATCAATTGTGTTTGAAAGTGATTGATAACATATGAATGGAATGCCTTGAATGTAGTAAGACATGATGTTTGCAGGGTAGAAGGTAAACCTAACTATTTCTTGAATAATTATCAACCACGGTTAGGAAGTACTTAAACTTATTAAGAGTGGGTTGTTTGCGAGGACCCCAATCATCCATATGAATTAGTATGAATGCATTTTAGGCATGAGAATCACTTAGTTGAAAAGGTAAAGCATGTTTAATTGCATGTTCTTTTGACATTGCGCAAATCAAACATGTTTATGTTGTTTTACATAGAATGACAGAAGTAAGATGTAACACCCTCAAACCTGGGCTATGAGATTAGCGGGTTTGTGGTACGTGCTTAATTGTTTTAATATGATTAAGTGGTTAATTAAATGCTAATTGGTTAATTAAGTTAATTATATAAAATCAATTGTATTGTATGTATGTATGATATACCGTATGCATGAATGTATGCATGTATTTATTTGTATACGTGTAGTATTATGGGAGTTTAAGAGGTGGAATCGCCACCTCTTGCCTAGATATGTGTGCATGTGTTAAATATTGGGGTAAGCATGCAAATGACCTGCTCACTTTTCATCTAAACAAAGTGTGTGTGTGTGTTTGAATTTTACTCTCTGCCAAAGAAACCGAAGCAAGAAGAACAATCGGATTCCACTTTATTTTGTGTTCTAATTCAAGATCAAGGTTAGGTTTTTATTATATACTTGCTTAAATGTTAAGATGGAGTGATTAATGATAGAAATAGCATGTTTTTATGAAGAACACCATAATCGGATTTGAATATAATTTTGATGGGTTTTTATGTGTTCTTATGAATTATATGAGATTATCATGTTTTGATGAATGAATATATGTTTAGAAGTGTTTAAACATGTTTCTGAAATGTTTAGATGAGTTTATGATTTTCTGGGTTATTGAAATATAATGTTATGAAGATGGCGGATTTGAAGAAGTTATGATGTTGGCGGATTTATGAGGAAGAAGGCTAAAAACCGACACTTGTAAAACCAAAGCTTAAATTCGATAGTCCATAATCCGGAAGTTTGGAATCCGGAAACCTATAAACCGACACTCAAATCCTATACTAGAATCCGATACATGTGAAAACAGGTACTGAGATCTGATAGATTGGAAATCCGGGTGCTTGAAATCCGATTAAGGAAAATCCGACAGTTTTGGAATCCATCGGATTCCCAAATCCGACAGTGGCAAATCCGACACCTGTAGTTGCGGATTCTTGAAAATCCGATGATTTAGAAAATCCGACACTTTATGTTTTGGAATTTGTATTTGTTTATTGTTTGTTATTTGTTTGATGAATAATTTATAAATATATGAGATAAGATATATTTATAAGATTGAGACTGATTTGGTTATTGATGTGTTTTCAGGCAATCCAAAAGCTCAGTAATATTAGACATCGCGGATAAGTTCAGAACTTAAATCAATTCTGATAAGTTCAGTGTCTAAGTAATTGTATGTTCAAATACTTAGAATACAAGTCTTAGAGTAGATTTGTAACCTAAAATCTTGTAAGTTCAAGAAATGATGAATAGGTATAGATCAGTTCAATACTTATTTCAAGAACTAACTTTGGTCAGTTCCAGAGTTGGTCAACATAATTCTGTTAACCTATACTTACTTTGATTCAATATTTTGTCATCATCAAATAGGGGGAGATTGTTAGTCC
>JAUEJL010123485.1:0-23944 GCA_032274825.1 Drosophyllum lusitanicum | reverse complement strand
TAAAGAGTATAGAGATAATTATAGAGTTAATAGAGTTGAGTATAATTGTAGTTAAGAGACAAGAGACAGAGATACTTGCTTATAATTAATAAATGAGTAGTCAAACATTAAAATAATTAATGAGAAATGAGTACGAACAAATAAGAAGAAGTGAGTACCAGTTAATTAAGAGAGAGATAAAAGAGTGGGGTTAATGTTTATTAATTAACCATACGCGTTAAAGAGCAGAGATAATTAGTGTCGTGTGAATCATATTTTAAAGAGTATACAATAATTTATATATACGAAGTTGATGAGTATAAAGGTATGAATAAGAGAATGAGTTCTATCAGAGTTATAATTTATAAATACATACATTTATACATTATGAGTATCTGTAGAGTTAATAAGACTGAGAAGAATACTATCTTAAGAAATACATAAAGAGATGTTAAATGTAAGAGTAACCATACATAAGTATGTGACTATATATATCTGTAAATATGAGAAAGACTTATAGACTATGTCTATATTTATATATGTTTAACAATAAAGAAAAGAGATATGAAACAAGTGAGAGGAGAGATAATAATGAAGAGAAAGTGTGAATGTATTAATATATATTTAGGGGCTATACGAGTATGCCATGGATTGAGTAATCAAGAGAAAGAGAATAATTAGAGTATAACTCATGTATGTTAGCCATAATGGTGTTAATTATAGCTTATCATAGAATTATGTGTGAGAAGAGAAGTAGGTATTATACACTTACATATATGAGACACGTGTTTAAGCCTAAATGGCTGTATATAAAATGTGTATTGAATGAGAACTGATGATTTAGCTTGAGAGACACATGTGGCTGGTCAATGAGACTAGTTAAGATGCTGACGTGACTTTCAGTAGTCTATGTGACTACCAAAGGTAAGATTTTATATGAGTTTTCGATGATGATGATTATCTGTGTTGTTCCATATAATTGTTTATGTTATATGTATTGTGTTATAAAGAGATGCCTGAGTGGCAAAAGAGATGCCTATGTGCAAAGAAACGCCTGAGTGGCAAATGAGATGACTGAGTGGTAAACAGAGGCCTGAGTGGCATAAATTGATAAATTGGCTCTTATGTGCTATCTTATTCGTTGTGTATTTGTTGAGTACTCACTGGGCTTTCTAGCTCATTACTGTTGTTGTATTCATTTCAGGTTCTCTGACTGGCAAGGCTTCCACGTGGACTAGTTGAGTGTTTTGTGCAACATCAAAGGAAATCTATTTTTATATAACCTGTGCCGGTTGTTGCCCTATTTTAAATAAAAGTATTGGTTGCTTCCTTGTTGCACGCATTAAAAAAAATGGGCGTTACAATCTGACTTTACCATTTCATTTGCTTTAATGAAGATAATCACTAACCCATTAGACCAAATGACACAAACTTTATTGACTACTAGAATTAGTCACAATAATTTAAGTTTTGCACATATTTATGAGTCCTTCAATTTTATTTCCTACTCTTAGACAAACAAATTAAGGTGGGATACTATATTTATCAGCTTACTAAAACTCCTATCCATGCGTATAGCCTTCGGTCTTGGTATCGGGTGAATCGGGTATGTTTTTAACACCGACACGCAACTACTCAATGGACCTGTCGGCTTGGCAATTCGGTTCTCCACACCTGGTGATACCTCCCGTCTCTCTTCTACCACTCTCATCTCTCTTCTCTATTTCTCTTTCTTACATATATATTAAAATAATAAAAAAGTATGAAACATTGGGTTAGACTATACTAGATATTTTGGTAAGAAAGAGAAAGGATAAGACAAAGTGATGTGTCACTAATGTGACATTTGGGTAAGAGAGAGAAGAAGGGGAGGCCATATACATGGCCTAATAACTACGCGTTTAGATATATGTCACAAATTATTTATAACATGTGTTGTTAATATCTCCATTCTTTTTTTTTTTGAAAAGCTTTAATATCTCCATTCTAAAAACCAAAACATGTGTTTGTTAACATTATCTTTGGTACTCATGATCGTTTACTAGAGAGGACTACATGTATTAATTGGATAAATTAAAAAGATCATATATGTATTAAATACCTAAATCAGCTGGGAGTTATGGAAAAGAAACTCACTGCAAGCTTCTATTAACGTTGCAACTGGTAGAAGGTAATGGTTGTTTGCTGGATGTGTTGTTTGATTCTGCACCTTGCAGAATAGCGGGATTGCCAGTGTATTTTTTTGTTTTATCTAATATATTGTTGCCTTTCAATTTTTTAGAGAAGATGATATATGCCGCTATAAACATCTATTTTAGATGTTTTCACACTCATAAACATTTAAATGAGTAAATGATGAAATGACTAATCTTATTTTAATTTTTTATAAGTATGAAAGCACCTATCTTAAACACCGCAAGAAGCGCACTTCCTATCTCTTTTTTTTATTTATAAAATACCATAATTTGTTGAAACTTTTAAATAGATCACTGAAGTAAAAAAAGTCAAAGGGGGAGGGTAGAGTTGGTAGGGGAGTAACGGGAGTGGGGTGCTTCGGCTGGGCAAGTTATAAATTTATAACGAATCACATGTAATGAATATGAATATGAATATGATTACAAGTATAAAGTATTTTCATTTTTTTAAAATGATAAATTTTACCAAAAAATAAAATAAAAAATTAGAAAAATAGTCTGTGTTATGTAGGTACAGCAGTAGAGTACCATGGCTTGTCCCTTTGGTTTGGCTAAACGTCGTCGCTTCATCAATTTGGCCCCTTTCACACCCACCAAAAGGCTCATTTTTTTATTCAATCAAAATTGTGAACTTTAAGGAAAAACAAACAAACAAAATTTATTTCATCTAAATTAGAAAAAAGGACGCATGTTGTTACTATAAGTGTTATTGTATTTACATACTTGTTTAAAAAAATATTTAATTTTTTTATTTTAGTATTTAGTTATTAAAACAGTATGTGAGTATAGCCAAATAATTAAATTATAATTTATAAGGTTTTCCTTTAGTTTGTTTTGTATATGAGTTAAATGTTTGGTCAAATTGGTACACTCATGACTCACTTTAGTGGAATCTTTCCTTTAAAGACATTATTATGATATATGATCAATTAGTGAGGTGATTTTAACCCTAAAAATTTGATTAATTTAATCCAAATCAACAAATCCCATTTGAGCTCTGACCTTCGTTTGCATCGTAGATGACGGGGTTGGTGAAATAGGAAAACCCTCCATATATGTATCTCCCATTCTACAGATCTCATTCAGATCAACAAAACCCCCCCACCAACTTCCTTCCATGGCTTCAATCTCCAAGCTTTCTTCTCCGGCCACCCCTCTAAACTCCTCTCCTTTGCTTCCACCACCACCAGCCACCTCCGCCTCTCTGGGTTTTTCGTCAAAACTTGCGCTTTCATCCTCCCGGTTGTCCCTTCGTGCCACCGCTCCTCTAGCCGCCTCGTTACTGTAAGTCTCCTTTTCCCAATTTGCAAATCTATGCGTGTATTGCTCTAATTTCTTTCTTCCTAATTTTTAATTATTTGGGTTATCTTTCATTACCGATTATCTGTTTTTGATCACTTTTGTTATTTTTAATTTGTGTCGTGTGATGTTCAATCGACACGATCAAAGGTTATTCTGCTAGATTTATGATGTGATTGGTGTAGGTTTGAATTTTGATCATCAAATTTCCATTATGAGTTAACCAATCGACCTTTAAATCAACTCCTTTTTCAGCTACGTCCTAAAAAGGATTCAACCTTTTTTGTTTTGTACTGATTTCACTTGTTCCTTTAGGGCTTTCTTTTGCTAGTTTCTTTCTTTCTGCCATTTAATGATTATTTATTTATATATATAAATTTTGTTGGATGCATGTAACTGGTAGTGTCTTGACTTGCTTCCTTCCTTCCTGTTTTACTCATTTATTGAAAAATTTGCTCAAACCCTACTGACTTAATTCTTTTTAAAGGGTGAAATGTAGCCAAAATGGTGGAAATGGAAGCCATGTGAAGAGAACAACTCTTCATGATCTTTATGAGAAGCAAGGGCAGAGTCCATGGTATGATAACCTATGCCGCCCTGTTACCGATCTTATTCCCCTGATTGAAAGTGGTGTGAGAGGTGTTACGAGCAACCCTGCGGTAATTAAGCCTTTAGTTTGTGCTAATATTTGTTTTTGTGATACTTTATGTAAAATATGTTCTTCCCACATACCCTCAATTTATTATGATTCTAATTAGATATTGTATATCTGATTACAGATTTTTCAAAAAGCAATATCAACCTCAAATGCTTACAATGATCAGTTCAGGTATTGTATTAAGCCGAATTTATAATGCCTTGTGGTGAACAAGATTTGGTGCTTAATTTATCTTGATTATAATTATAATACCAGTTTCAAACTTGCAAAAAGATTGATTATCATAGGGTAGAATACATTTTGGAGCAAGTTTTCTTACTCTGTTATAATAATTTATAAAGACCCAATGCTTGAATACTTTATTTGTTATCCAGCAGAAATTTAGAATTATGCATCTTAAAACTTGGTTACTTAACAAACAACCTTATAATGACATTACAGGGAACTTGTACAGGGAGGAAAAGACATTGAAAGTGCATACTGGGAACTTGTAGTGAAAGATATCCAAGATGCTTGCAGACTGTTTGAGCATATCTATGATGAAACAGATGGTGGGGATGGTTATGTTTCTGTTGAGGTTTCACCTCGACTTGCTGATGATACTCAAGGGACTGTTGATGCTGCTAAATGGTTGCACAAAGTGGTTGATCGTTCAAATGTTTACATCAAAATTCCAGCTACAGCAGCATGCATTCCTTCAATTAAAGACGTTATCTCCCTCGGAATAAGTGTTAACGTAACCGTAAGTAGATCATTTACATCCTTGGCTGGTCGTGTATAAATGATTTCACTGAATGAGTTAAAAATGCATATGTCCTTTAGGGGGTGTTTGGATTTGCATTTTGGAATTGGTTATCTGATTATTTTCACTTGAAATTGCAATAATTAGTTTGATAGTTTCTGATATTTGCACAAGATTTCTCATATATTTGGACTTGATAACATTGTCATTTTCACTTGCTATAAACTAGTATTTCTGACTACTTTTCTTTTTAATGATTTGTCACAGCTCATATTTTCCCTATCTAGATATGAGGCAGTTATTGATGCTTATTTGGACGGGTTAGAGGCTTCAGGACTAGATGACCTATCTAGAGTTACAAGTGTTGCTTCTTTCTTTGTTAGCCGAGTAGATACACTCGTCGACAAAATGCTTGAAAAAATTGGAACACCAGAGGCACTCGACCTTCGAGGCAAGGTAAAAAAAATAAATCAATCGAGTTAAATAATAATTAAAATAAATGAAATTTTACCTTGAAATCTTCCTTTAATTCAACGTGTGGTCTGTACAGGCTGCGAATGCTCAAGCAGCTCTCGCATTCCAACTTTACCAGAAGAAATTCTCTGGTCCAAGATGGGAGGCACTCGCTAAGAAAGGTGCTAAGAAGCAAAGGTTGCTCTGGGCTTCAACCAGTGTCAAGAATCCAGCCTACCCTGATACCCTTTATGTAGCCCCACTTGTTGGGCCCGACACGGTAAGCCATATGAACCACTTGCTGTAAGCTGGTCACTTAGCGCCATATAGGTGGTAATTATGACCTATTTAGTTATTAATGGGGGGTTTGATTTGTGTCATGTTTCATCGCTAAAAGGGTCAAACACGGAAACACAATAATTAGCTGTAAACAGGTCAAATGAATCGAACAGGCGTAAGGTCGCCCAAAGTAAAACCTTTAGTGCATAAAACCTCGTAATCATCTTATTAAGTAAAGTTGGAGTAATTAACATAATATTTTTAACTATGATTGACGAACTAATTATTTCTAAAAAGTTTATATTTAAATGTTCCAAGCGAGACAAACCTGTGTCAAAATTGCCTGTTTGATCCAGACCCGCCGATCTTGCAACCTCTACCTAGCAGAGGGTGAATGCTAATATGTCTGTGATATCTTGTTGCTTAGGTGTCAACGATGCCTGATCAAGCTCTTCAAGCGTTTATAGACCACGGGACTGTTGGAAGGACAATAGATTCGAATGTATCAGAGGCGGAAGGCATTTACAGTGCACTCGAGAAACTGGGCATCGACTGGAGCTACGTGGGGTCCCAGTTGGAGCTGGAAGGAGTAGACTCATTCAAGAAGAGCTTCGACAGCCTGCTCGATAGCCTGCAAGAGAAGGCCAATTCTCTGAAATTAGTCAGCCTGTAGAGCGATTAAGTATTATTTGATTTGCATTAACAGACTTGAAAAATAATAAAGAGACGCATGTGGCAGTGCTCTGTAAAATCGTCTGGTGGTTGGTTGGTTGTGTAAGCGAATGAAAGATTGTGTAATGGGAGTTTTAAGTGAAATGATGAGTGGTTTTGGCTTTTATATTCATCAGTAGTTTCCCTTATCCTTTACATGCTCCTGCTTGTGTGGTGGTTCTTGGATATCTGTTGTTTCTATTCCTTCTCCATTAATTTCATGGTTTTCTACTTTTCTTTTCAATCCTTTTTTGTTTTTCTTTTTGTTTTTAATAACAGTTAAAAAAAATGAAAACGCAAGTTATTTGGATTTAGATGTTTGGATTTGTGTTTTGAAGCATAAAACAAAATTACTCATTTACCTCTCTTTCAAATTATAATTGAAATGTTTCTTTTTATACAAGTGTTATTTATACTTGATACATGATGTTAACATTACCTATGTTATACTAAGTTACTAACAAACGTCTTAAATAAAGGGTATTTTAGACATTTCAATGTTTACATTTAATTTATCATTAGACTCTAAGTGTAACATCACATATGATGAATAATGTTAACATTATATATATTTCCCCTTCTTGGTATCTATAATCTGTTTTATTACATTTGAACTGTCTTGATTGATCAACTTTCATAACATTGAAACAACACTTGAATCAATTATCAACATACCAAGTAATCCAGTTGAAATCCTTTTGTGGTTGCTTAAAGTTTCTATTTTGATGAACTAATAACCCATAAAGATTATGAGAGGTTATATATCATTCTACTCACAAAATCAATACAAGTGTCAAAACAATGGAGGAGATGAGAAAAGAGAATTAGTAGACTTCATCACCCTGTTCTCGAGTTTAATATGGGGAGGAAAGGAAAGGAGAGGAAAGGAAATCCTTTCCTTCCAAATCATCCCAAAATTGGGAGGAAAGATTTTTAAACAAATTAAGCCTAAACTTCCCCTACAAATCCCTCCATTTCCTTTCCTTTCCCTCCTTAAATGAAACTCAAGAACACCTTTTAGGTACATTTCCTTCCAAATCTTTTCCTTTCCACCTTAAAAAAAACTAGAGAACAGGGCGCATATGTCATCTTATGATTAGTAGAACGATGAAGTTGTAAGAAATATCAATTTTTCAAACATTATTATACAATGGTCTGCTCTTTCTTTTTGACCCTTGAGAAAATGTATGGTGGGAGAGATGGGTAGGATGGTAAATTCAGTAGAAGTTCTACTGTTGTGTTGTCCAAATGAAGCTAAGGCCGTTATCTTTCCCTCTAAATCTTGACGTCCTCCTGCTTGGAAAACTGTTCGTCTTTTTCGCTGTGTTCTTGCTAATAAATGGTGTTGTGGGTTGCAGTTGCACCAATCGGATCTCTTCCTTCGTTCTTTACCCCTAAGGTTTATACTTCATCGGTGCCCTTAAATCATCACTGTTTCTTTATTTGTGTAAATCTTTTTGATTTGTAAAACCCCAGAAAACCTAAATTGGGCGCATCATCTGATTTTACAGCAATGGGTGCACAATCAAATCAAACCATGCTCAAGTCTACATACCACTCATGTATCATCTTCTTTATCTGGTTGGTAAAGTGGATTCTTTATTCATGTAATTGTTTATCTACTGTAATTGGTTGATACTGTTATTGCTCTTACCTGTTGTCATGTTGATTGATGTAGATGAGAAGGGTTTATTGGATGATGCTAAACCGTCTAAAATTGATCGAAGAAAGTGGTTGGTGTCATCTGCGGGGTTATTAGCAGTGTCATTGGGAAACAATTTAGTAAATGGAGTTGCTGTGGCATCTGAATTTGCTGACAGTAATCTTCTTATCCCTTCAATTTGGTGAAAAATTTGTTATCTGCATTTGGGGTTTAGATGATTTTGAATGCAAATTTGTATATATACTTTTTGAGGAAATGTGTAATGTTGATGGCTATGTTCCCTGATATAGTCTCATCAGCTAACATGATATCCAATTCCTATGGTCAAAAGAATGAACATAAATGGCATTTTACCCTATCTTAATACTGCTTAATTGTAGTTCTCTCAAAAATCTGTCAAGATCCAAGTAATCAAAATCCCGATAATGCAATTGGTAGGTAATCAAATTCTAGTGTTTGGATATAGTGAAACTGATTCTGATTATCTGATTATTTAGAGTGTGTTTAGGAGTAGCTTCAATAAAAATGATTCTGATTTTCTGATTCTTCAAGGGTCATATTACATTTAGATTCTTTAATATTCAGTATTTGCTGAATACCCAAACATCTGATTTATATCAATCTGATTATCACAACTTAGGAGTGAGCAGGGGCCGGTTTGGGTCGGTTTTGACCCCAAACCGAACCATAACCGATAATATCGGTTATGTGTTTTTCCAAACCGATGGGTGTCGGTTTCTAATGGGGTGGTTAGCAGTTTGAGATAAGGATCGGTTTTCGTTATCAGTTTTATTGGTTAACCGTTATACTAAGTTGGGCCAAACTTAATGGGATTTATTATTTTAGAATATGGGCTTGAGTAATATTTTTATTGATTTATAGTAGCCACAAATTTGGGCCAAATAATTGATTATTTTCTATGACTTACTAAGCCCATTATTTTTACTACAAAATTACAAAATGGTAGGCTAGAGTTATATTTAATACACAAATTGGGTTTGACGGTACACAGCTCTTGGCTTCCACCAATTCACAACTTGTGAATTCATTTTTAATATATTTAATAGCCTGCATGAAAGAAATAATTAAGTGTTCAACCTTTACAATGACTCTAGTAGTCCAATAGATGAACGAGACGACATAATAAGTAACAAAAGTTCAAGTTTTTACAAAAATATAACTTGCATGATGTACCATAAATGAACAAGTATTCAAATAATTAAATAATAAATATATAAAATAATTAAATAATAAATCCTTATCGGTTCGGTTACGTGCACAAAACCGAAACCGACCCACTATCTATCGGTTAATGAAATTTTATAAACTGAACCGTCGGTTTTCATTTGGTTCGGTTTTAACGGTTTTATCAGTTGTGGTTCGGGTTTTCGGTTAAGATGCTCACCCCTATCACAACTTCAAACAACACAAGCACATTAAAACATCATCTCCTGCTGCCCAATTTGTTCCAGCCGATTATGCGATTTTGATTATTCGGTATCATATGATAATTTTCATTATGCAATCTATATGCTTTGTATCGCCTGTTGCAACTAAGGACACGGGTTTTCTAAACTGGTTATGCACTTCCATTATGAAAAATGTTTTTGAGTATGCACTAATTGATGGTGGAGCCAGAAAATGTGTGGAAGGGCAAGCTACAAGAATGACTAACTTTTACCTGGGAGTGATATATTTTTTAATTATTTATATAAAATGAGTATACTTTGTTTATCTGCAGTGCCGGCTTTAAAGGGAAAAGATTACGGGAAAACAAAGATGAAGTATCCCGATTATGCAGAGACAAGTTCAGGACTCCAATATAAGGTCGTTTTCAGGGATCCTATTCATAATTTCTTTTAGTTGTAAATCTTATTGGCAGTTTTTATCTCTAATTACTTGTTTTAATTCAAAAACACAATTTGCAGGACTTGAGGGCAGGAAATGGCCAAACGCCAAAGGTGGGGGACACTGTAGTGGTATGCCAACCGTTCTGTACGTCCCTACTTATGTACACCATCTTACATGTTAACACAAATAATGGAAAATAGTTTAGTGGAATAAGGTGTCATACAAGATGAATAAAAGAAAATTAAAATGCCGAGGTGAAAGTTCTGATGTAATGAATGCATTTAGATTGATTGGGATGGCTACACAATTGGTTATTACGGGCGCATTTTCGAAGCTAGAAACAAGACCAAGGGTGGTTCTTTTGAGGTATATTATACTTGTCACAGATGCAACATTACCTTTTTCAGTTGTGGACTTGCATTCACCATACATTAACTTTGCAGGGAGATGATAAGTCCTTTTACAGATTCCGATTAGGTTCCCATGAGGTATATTTCCTTTTCACCTTTGCTTTTAGTCAAAAAGGAGTTCGGATGTGCGCTTTGAAAGTGGTTGTGTGATACTGAATAGTGTTTGGACGTGCTTTTGTAACAATTTCTGACTATTTTAAGAATTATTAGATTTAGGGAAAATGTCACCTAACGGTGACCAACATAAATGAGCAGTGGAGAAATAAGTTCTGTGAAACGGGAATAATAGTCTCTTGAATTAGGTAATAGGAAAGTGTATATATGTAATTTTGTTTTACCTTTTGGTTATCCATTTTGTTGTAACTGCTGTGATCATAAGTAGAATTTATTTATCAACTGGTCACTGCAATTTATAGTCAAATGTAATCCAAACACCCTTATCAGGTGCACCAAGGCTCCTTGGGTTCGCAAAGGTGGGAAGGGAAGTCTTGTAACTGTCTTTGGTTCTAATGGCAGGTGATACCAGCTTTTGAGGAAGCTGTTGCAGGCATGGCTTTGGGTGGCATTAGAAGGTAACAATATCAACATAAGGATGGCCATTTTAACTACACAAATGGTTTCGTTTCTATCTTAGGTAACCTCATATGATGACAATTGTATATTTTTTTGACTGTTTTCTTAAGGATCATTGTCCCCCCAGATATTGGATATCCAGATAATGATTACAACAAGAGTGGTCCAAGACCAACAACATTTTCGGTGATTTAAACTTTCCCGATTCCTTTTGCGTCATGTAATAACTCCATAAACATGTCTAACAGTAATATGTTCCACAGGGCCAACGAGCACTGGATTTTGTTCTGAAGAATCGAGGATTGATTGATAAAACCCTTTTGTTTGACATTGAGCTTTTAAACATTATACCCAATTGAACATCTGTTTCTTTCATACAAGTGATAGTATAATACATTATAAAGATCACAACTTTGTACCTTTTCATCATTCTGTTTATTGCTTTTTATTTCTTTTGTTTAACATCAATGGGGGGTGTTTGTTATAGCATTAGCAAAATTTGGAACCTAGAAGCATAGAAACACATGTTAAAACATCAAGGTACCAAAACTTTGAATTATAGAAGTTCCACAAATCAATTAAAAGACATTGACACTCTTAGCACACTAGAATTGGGGAAAATAAACCAAGAAGAAAGACTACTAAGCCTATTAACATTGTAATACTTTTCGCTTATAGCGAACCATAACTTTCCCTTTGACACCAACCACCATTGCATTCCAATCCGTCTCCGGAAAGGGGGAAATCAACTCCAACTCAAAGTTTCTCAACAAATGGCTCCAAATTGCTTTAATTTGGAGATATGCAAAAGGTTCTCCTAAACAACCATGTCTGCCCCCACCAAAAGAAATGTATGAAAACGCCCCTGCTGCCTTATCTTCTTCTCTACCAGGACAAAATCTATCTGGATCATACGTGTCAGGATCTTTAAAGACATGTGGCAGCCTGTTGGCAAATGCAGGTGACGTGGCGACTATGTGGCCTTTCGGGATGTCATAATCTTTCCCTTCTTTCGTAGTCACAACGAAATCAGAGTGAGAGCTGCGTAATAGCATGATTAGTGGCGGATGAAGTCTTAAAGCTTCTTTTATGCATCTGTATAACACATTCATCTCTGATAAAACATCATGGTCAACCATTTCGCCATGTTTTTGCAGAATGTCTTTTTGCTCATCGAGTACAGCCGCCATGTGTTTCTGGTTGCAGAGGAGGTACGCTCCAGTCCATGTGGAGGTGATGGAACTCGTGTGCTGGCCGGCAAACAGGGCAGCAATGAGAAGGCCAGTGACCTCAGAGTCAGTGGTGGGGCGGCCGTTTTTGTATTTGGATTCGATAAAGCATTGCAACATGTCGTTTTCAGATTTCCCGCTTTGTTTACGAGAATTTATGATGGTGGAAAAGATGTTGGAAAGTTTCTTGCGGGCTTGGTCACGGCGGCGGTGGGCTGGGATGGGGAGGTATGGGAATATAACACTGATGGGTAGCATGCCATTATCAAGATCATGGAAAAGAGCAGATACATCATCAAATAGCTTGTTACGAACTTCTTCACCCAATAGACATCTACTGGCTGTAAGTATGATTAGCCTTTCAAGCTCATATTTTAGATCCACTTCACCACGTTCACCCCATTTGGAGAAATATTCCTGCAAATCCCATTCACTAAATAATGAAACAGAGAATCACAAAGATACTGCTATTTAGAGGGCGTTTAATGTGAGTTTGAAAGATTATCATATGATACTCAAATACTTAGAATTAGATAACCAAACGCAATAATCTAAAAACCATAAACTGATTATGTGTGACTTGAAAATGCAAACATTATCTTAGATAATCAAATAATCTGTTTTACTAAAAATCATTTGAGCCCTAACTAATCAGAAGTAATAACCAAATAATCAGTTTGATAGATGTATTAATTGGTAAAGAAAATGTGAAAAGAAGCGGATTACCTTAGCTTCAAAAACCATCTGATCTACATACCCTTTGAGTTTATTGACTCTGAGAGCCTCTGTAAAAAACCTAAACTGCTCCTGCCTGACTGAATAATCGACATCGAACACAACCCCAGGCCCAAAAGTTGGCACATTGAACTGGTAAACCTCTTGCTGGCTGAGATCCGTTTCCGAAGCTTTAAAGAAATGTGCTGAAACCTCAGGTCCGATCAAGAAAGTGATGTTCTTGTTCAACAGATTGAGAGTGAAAACACTCCCCAATTTAGGGTATTCTTGTTTCAACATCACGATCGGTCCTTTTAAGAACCGGAAAAGTCCGCCGACGAACGGCCATGCTTCGACCACCGGCGGTAGACGTTTACGGGATCTGGGGATTAAGAAGGCAGAGATGATTTTAGCGGCGGCGAGGGTGGCGAGAAGCAGGGCACCCACATTGATTAATTTAGGGTCTAATTCCATCGGACCTGCAAAGAAATTCGAAATGCAAATGAAAATTGAAATCAGGAGGGGTTATTGCAGATCTTGAAAAGTGAAGAGAAAGAAAGTATCAAAGATTCAAACAAACCTGATGGGATCATGCGATGGAAGTGGAGTGGTGGATAGACAGACACCTTTATACTAATAGATTAGTGTAAATTAAGGGTATTTAAATAGATGCAAAAAGGGGGTTGGTTTTCTATGGGCGAAAGAAACTTGATCCGGATTCCACCATAATCACATGTTTGTGTTAAACTTGAAATAAGGGAAAACTATAGACCAATAATCGTAAAAGTTGTAGCTTTCTTGAAGGAAAACAACTGAACCGATGGGAATTTGGTATCGAGTGGCAGTGGTTTAAGTTCAAGTAGTGATAGTAAAATTATAATAGGAGAATCGTATCACATGAGTTAGCAAGCAAACGCCAAAATTCAAAAGCCAAAGGGGGTCAGAGAGAGGGAGAGTGCATATATCTCTCTATCTTGTCCAGGTTGTTAGCTTTTGGATTTTAGCCCCCATCTACGTGTAGTTCACAACCCTCCAATTTTACTCCAAACATTTAACTTTTTTAGAGCGTTTCAGCGACTTAAACGTCTCCTTAACGCTGTGTTTCTGATATATCTTAAGGAAAGAAAAGAAAAGAAAAGAAAATTAACGAGAGAAAAGAAGAGAAAATAATTTTATTTTTCGTGTTCCCGAGCTGGAAAGAAAAGAAAGGAAATCGGAGAGAAAGGAAATAAGATTGTGTTTTTGAGTTGGAGACGAAGGAAAGAAAAAATGGTCATTTTACAGTAATACCCTTACTTTTTAAAATTATTTATTGTGACTTGTGAGTAAGGGTAATCTTGTCACTTACGAAAAGTTATAAACACTTTCCTTTCCTTTCCTTCCAAATCCTCCCACTTTTGGGAGGAAAGTTTACGAGAGAAAGTTAACCAAACTTTCTCTCCGAATCTTTTCCTTTCTTTTGTTAAAATAACTCTGGAACACAAAATATTTTTTCTTTCCTTTCAATTTTCTTCTTTTCTCTTCAAAATAAAACTCGGGAACACAGCGTAAAGCATGCATATACTATGATCTGTAAGTTTATACTTATTAGTTACATCACTCGTACTTTATTTTCTCTACCTTTCAAACAAAAAAAATATTTATCTATCATATCCTGGCCCAATGAAAAAACACGGCAAGAGCATGCTGAAGCGCGTCAAGGGAGGGGCAGGGGTGGTGTTACTTGCTGAACATCGCATTTCCACTCATTTTTTAAAAACCAAACTCTCATGAAAACTCTGATGTCATGAAATACAGTCATCAAGTATTCTTTATATCATTGTATTTGACCAAACAATTACGTGCTATGCATTTTACAAAATCCGAAGTCTGTTAACTGTCCATTGGGGAGGGGCAGGGTTGCTCTACATTGGGTTTACAATTTTGCCAACAAGCCAAGTCCATCAAATGGTAATCTTTTTTAGCCTTGAATCCTCTGATTTACCTGCATACACTTTATTAATATTAGGTAAGCATAAATCTTAGTGAAAACACATAAAAATACAACTAATGCAAAACACTATTGACTCCACGTCTCGGAATATAAATAATCATATTAGTCTCCCACCAGATCCACATTGTGGTTCAAAACTTTCTCTACTATTTTTTGTATTTCTTCTCTGCTCATTATATGTTTGTAAACTCCGCTTTAACGATTATTCTCTACATGATCACAAAGATATCCTTTTAAGCTGCAACATTTCATTGTCTAGAAACGAATCTAACTACTCTCCATTATCATACTACATATGCATCATCTGAAACTCTATGACATATAACAATGTTCTCTTCATGGTACACTCTACATAATCATGTGGCATGTATCAATGCCCTCTGCATAATGTATGACATGTAATGATATCTTCTGCAAATAATTCTAACATATCAGATTCTACTCTAACTTTATACAATATTAAATCTCTCACCTGACATGTTCTTTTTTTGTATATCATTTTCCCCTAGTGCCTATCTATACATTTAGACACATCTCTTTCTGCTCTAACCTTACGTCACGACATAATATTATTATAATCTATCTTTATATCTCCATCTTATACGATGCCGGTATTTATCTGAATTATAAGTTATCTAAGTGTTTAAATAACTATTTTGTTTCATAGTATTAGTCTACTCTTTATACTATATAACAATTACCAAGAAGTTATCAACAGTAACTATCCTAGTAATTGTTATATAATTTAAGGATGAAAACATTTTCATAGTTAGTCATAACGGAGTTGGTAGAATGCTGTGTTTTTAGGATAAAGACCTAGAGTTTGAGTCATGTCTTTGACAATTAATTTTGTAACTGCAACATATTTTTCTTTTTTGCTGATTTCGATTTGAATTTTTTATGTCTTCGCCAGAAGGGGAAGCTTGTTAATTTAATATTTTATTGAATTATTATTATACTCAAATATTGAATTTTATGTGTTATTTGTTTTTCTTTTATAACATGTAATGTATAATGTTCGGTGTAAGTAAGAATATACATATTTGTGACAATCTAATTTTTATCTATATTTCGATAGATAAATATTATCGTAATACAATATTTATCTAAAAATTTATCTCTCAAAATGGTAACACCACAAAAAAAAATTTGGTGAATAACTATCATATTACGTTAAAACTTATATGAGAATATTTAGATTTTTTTCAACTTTATATTTGTGTTTGAATGTTGGTTTTAATATTTTGTTCATTCTAAATTTTCGTTTCCCGCCACATCAAGCGGGGTTAAATAACTCGTTAACATATATGAGTGAGTCCGGTTGCCAATTCTTTGGATTTATACTTGAATACTCTTATAGAAGTATTTGGTTCATATTTAAAGATATATTGCAATGTATAGGTGGACTAACAATTGATCAAAACTCTAGTTAATTGATTATGTAAACTGTCATTGCTCTTATATACGCATACACATCATCTCTCTATTCATTTCTCTTTGCTCTCATACTCTGTTGTTGCTTTATCTGAAACAATTACCTCGTAACCATGGCTACAAATGTAACGTGTATGTTTAGTGACAATTCTCTGTTAATTCATCACATCTATTATAATATATACTAATAAACTCCCAAGCAAGCCATTTTTCAAGCTCACTTGGCCTATCCATGTGGCATAGGATGTCAATCACTCTCTTTTTTTTGCTCTTCCCTTTTCTTTAACTGTATCGCTTCCGGCAATTAATACTATGTTGATTTTGATTAGAATTTATTTTTTTTCTTCTTCTTAAAAAAGGAGTTTTTCCAGGTTAGGACCTTTTCTTTAGGCGCCGATTCTTTGGCTCACATGTACCCTAGCTATCCCTAACAAGTTAGAATTTAATTTTTACGGGTTGAATGGGCCAAGGTTGAAAATTTATATAAACGTAGAGATAAATCAAACGAGCTAAACAGGTTTATTGAAATAAGATAGGTGTCTTTTTCTGGCAATTGAGAAAAAAAGCATCAAAAACATCTTATGTATGTAAGCCAAAAAAAAAAATCAATTGTATGTGAGCCAAAAAAAGCATCAAAAACATCTAATTACGGATTTAAGCAACCATGTCGACGATTTTTGTTGCCGACCAATACATCTGGAAGGCGCAAGTTTCGCCGACATGAAGTTTTTGGCGGCGGCCTTTGGTGGCAGAAGGTGACACGTGTCACCGTCTTATTGCTCGGCGACATCAATGCTCATTTTCGTAAACACGTAGATTTCATGCCTATTTTCATAATACATATTGTGCTTATTTTGGCAAAGGATTCTAAAAAAATCTCTACAATATATAAATAACCAGCATTCAATCTATGGAATAATTGAGTTAAAACACTGAAATATAAAAATAATTGAGTTTAAAAGTGTAACAATCACTTGTCACGGATGATGTTAACCTTGTGTATCTTTTCACCTTTAATTTTTTGGGTACGGAGTCTTGAAGTTCTGTTTATTTAGTTTGATCGAGTATACAAACGATTAAATTGCGTAATGTGTAATTTATGCGGCGTATTAAAGCATTAAACTACATACATATTTTCTTAGGAATATTTTTCTTGAAACATGGTTCAGGTTTAATAATTAAATTATGGTATTATAAATGAAAATTAAATACTTCATTTACAAGTAATTACTGCATACATACATATATCTCAAACAGAATTCCACATACATACATACATACATACATGTCTTAAAGAAGATACGCCAATTTATGAAATACATAGATAGAACATAATAATATAGTGAAATACCATTATTAAACTTATCATAATAACTTCATATAATATTTATACTTTATACTTAAAACAAGGTACATTAAGACATGAAATACTAGCAGCATGACAAGATATACACTAAGGTATGAAATATAATTCCCTTTGTTTACAACCCTTTCTGGTCACTCACTTTAATGGTGTTTTCAGGCTGTTTAATGTTCTTGGTTCCTGTTTCACATAGCTGGTTTATTAATCCATTTCCTTTTAACTGAATTCAATGCCAACCAATTTTGGAACCAAACAAGCCATGTAACAGCTGTTACGAAGATATGGATATTGGGAGTTATAGAACTCCTCGACAGGGTCTTATATCCAGAAAACAATGTATATATGGATTTAAGTACATCGAGGCTTTCGAAAAGAGAGAATCAGAAATGCATTTGTAACTGTAAAACATTTCTTAATCATTACACATCATAATAACACGTCGGGTTGAATGTATAAGTGCCTTGAGATTAGGCACGCCTGCTTCGGTTAGCTTTTAAGTAAACTTACTTTGCATTATTGACAATAGGAGCTACTCTTAACTATTAACCTCTTTTACTTTACTTTATAGCCAAAATCCATGAACAACTATGGGCTCTCACAAAACTCCATCATCTGAGGAAAACACAGAAAACAAAGATATAACAAAAATATGGCAATGAAAGACTAACGAAAATGAATTTAACTCGAAAATGCGTAAAGAATTTATTTCTCAGTAGTACCTTGCCACACATAGGACAAGTGTCGCTTCTTTCCATCCATTCGTATATACAACCCAGGTGAAAATGATGAGAGCATTGTGTCACTATTTTTGGATTCTCCAAAGTGTATTCTGCATATTTTCATAACTTTGTTAACACAAAGAATTTGAAATATGATTTTAAAGAATGTTATCTTAAAGAATTTACCATCAAGACATGTAGGACAGACATCTTCATTATCCGAAGATTGCTCATAAAGTAGCCCTTCTGAGGCTTTCACCTTCAAAGACTTCTCTAAAGACTCTAAATTATTAGAATCTTGATCTGTAGAATCAATGCCAGATTTTCTCTTTGCAAAATCCAAAAATTCCATACCAGACTGTGAATCATCTTGAAAATGAGTCATTGATTTCTCCCGTCTAGACACCAGGCCACGTTGCAAACGTGCGAATCTATGGTCAGCATCGTAAGGCAGGGGTCGTGTAGCAGCCTGGTTTTCATCGTTCAAAGAAGCTGGCGTTGAAAACCCGACACTTGAAGACGAAGCAGTTCCTTGGATTGGTGATGACACAGGTAGTCCTTCAATCCTTTGAAACAATGCACCATACTGCATATTGCACAATATCCAGATAAAAGAATCATTAGTCATACAACATTCCAATTGCATAAAAGAACAACCAACTTTCCTCAACTTTATATTCTGGGTAATATAGTAATTTTCTCCAAAAGGATACAAACTTTCAATTCTTTTTCTATTTTGGTTAACTGTAACACTTCACAGGTAAGTAGTAACAGGACATAGATGTAATATTGGCCATTTTTGGCATCCTTCACCAACCCAATATACAAAAAACTGAATTATCTTAATCTAGAAATCAACTGACAGTTGGTCATCCCAAATGAAAAGAGAAAATATTGAACTTTTGAAAGTTTGTACCTTTCTTCAGAAAGAAAATAAGTATTACCCTAAAACTTGTTATTAACTTTTTACACAATTAGCCCTCAAAATATTTCAACAAGTAGATGTGAAGTTTGTGAGTAAGATTATGCTCACCCCAGAAAATAACTGGTGGAAAAAGAATCTTAGGCAGAGGCAGTGCCTATATATAGTATTAGTTGGAAACTCTTCAAAGTCATCACCACATTGACAGCAGCAGATAGAATTCATCTCTTAATCAAGAACCAAACGGTCGAATACCGAATTCTAGAGCCTTGTTGTGCAATCAGAGAGCTTGAAACTGTAATTAAACAACATACATAAAACAATTTGCACTGAAAGTCAATACATAAATGCAAAGATATGTCTAATCTGACTAACAATTAGCAGGGCAGCTGAATACTAAAGATTTCCAACAATTCCACAGATGTATAGAGTAATATTGACTCAATTTAACCCTATAATCGTAGAGTCATATCTTGATACAAAGTTGTAAAATTACAACTACCAATTAAACAAAAAGGACTCACTGAGACTGCCAATCGGATACATGCGGATGATCGATGGAAGAAATGCCGCATAGATTAAAATTAAAAAGAGGCGCAACAAATAACAATCAAAATCAAGAAATAAAGAAGACGAAGCTAGGGTTTCCGATAAAAATACCGGCGGATCATCGGCAAAGCTCCGTAACAACAATCATCAGCGAGAGGGGTTCGAAAGAATCTGGAAATTGCAAGAAAATAAAGAAAGAATAATGTGAGAATTTGAGTGAGGAAGTGTCGAGAGAAGAAGAAGAAGAAGAAGAGAAAGATGTAAAATGTTCTGTTCTCCTAATCAAGTAATCAACCAACTATTATTTACTGGTTTAGTTGGGAGATACCGACGGGCTTTTGTTTGTTTGGTTGGTGAAAATTAATGAAAGGACAATATTGCCCTTTATTTAATGTTTTTTCAAAAGATGATGTGACATGCTAGTTGTATGCCATGAAAAATAATTCATTTGATGACATTACTAAATACAATTTTAATATTTGATTATTTTATTCATTCACACTGCCACCAATAAATTTTGGATGTGTATTTTAAATAAAATGTTTAGTTGATAAAATGTCGATTTTATTTTCTTCATTTAAAATACCAGTTAACTTAGAAAACATGTAATATTTAGTAATAAGAGGAATCAAGAATAAAATAAAAAAAAGTTAGAAAATTATAATTGCTTTTGATAATAATGTTAAAATACTAAATTAGACAATAGTTTTAAGACAAATATTTAGAAAATACATATTTTTTGAAAGATAACACACATAAGAAAATACATATTAAGGATATTTATTTTTGATTTCGTATAAATTATGTTTATCAAAGTCTCGGTTTTGACCATTGGAAGGAGCAAATGGTGGAAGGAGCACTAGTTAATTGACTATGCAGAGTGGAAACTTATGGTATTTTTTAGTCGTGTATTAGATAAACTTTTGAGTGCTGATCGTTAAAAAAATCAATGCTAAAATGTGAAAAACGTTAGCTTGTTAAGTTTTTATTTAGATTCATTTAAAAAACACTAGTATTTATGTTGAAATGAATTGATGAATGGTGAAATCAGTTTTAAAAAAACATTTAAATATGTAAACATTACTGTATTTATGAAGTTTTTCTCAAACATTTATATATGACAAATATTAATTTTGAAACTAGGAATTTTATATTTGACACATAATGTTAAAAGTAGTTAAACTTAGGATAACTCACGTATATACAATCATAGATTTATGTCAAACTATTCATCTTCCTTACTAAAAACAAGCAAAATAGTATGTATAAAATATAGTATATTTATGATCTTGGTGGTTTACTGGATAGTCCTCCTACCCCTACTGGGGAGATCTATGGATTAAATCTTTGAACATTCGATCAAGGTTTGGCTAGAAGGTTGTTTCGGAAACGGTCACATATAACACCGGTTAGACTGCGTAAATCAGAGGCAGAGGCTCGCACACACGGAGAAACATAAACAGAGAAAATCCATTTAAAAAGGTAGAATAATCATGACGTTGTTGGATTTTAAAAGTCAACTATCGATATGATATGTGAGGAGAGGAATACACCCAACAACACCTAACAAACTATCCGTTAAAACCGATTAAATAAAGGGGAAATGATTCATAATATTAACATCACCTAATTGATATTGCTCCCATAAACTATTTAAATGAAGGGCAAGTCGGTTCTTTCATTATTTAGGGGTTGTTTGTTTGCTGGTTAATGAAACCATTCAGTGCTGAATGCTGAATCGTTCAGCATTTAGCGTATTTGATTGTTGTCTCTGAATGAAGATCGTGTTGAATGAAACAGAAGAACGCTACTGAATCATTTTATCTTAAAGGACATTTTGAATCATTAAGCACCAAATATTTTACTTTAATACTACTTCTTTCACTCGTTGCTTTGTTAAACAATCATATTATATCTTGTAATATAATATATTACTATTAAGATTAAAATGATAATTTGTATCACTCAAATTATTCATTCAGTACCTTTATTAAACAGCACATCATATTCAAAAACAGACTCATTTCAGAGTATTTAAATTATTCATACTATTTATTCCAGACCATTTAAACATTATGTATCATTTCAAAATATATCTATTTGCACCCCTTGCAGATACATCATTATTAATGAATCTTCTAGAGACCCCAGAACTTTCTAAATATCAATCCCCCCATCTTTCCCTCTTCAATTCCCATAATACAATCGGAGAATGTGCTCGTAGTTCGCCGGTAGTGTTACGACAACATCCGCATTGGTTATAGAGAATCTACATGTATCTTCTTACTCGTGCATTCTCCCTTATTTGGTTGCTCTAAATTGGGTTCTTTCTTCCTCTATGTCCGATATTGTCGAACCAGTGTGGAAATCCTCCTTTGATGAAATTTATGGGTTTTCTTTCCCAATATTGTATATAGCATTGGCAATCTGCTATTTTAGGTTATGAATAGCTTCATTGAGCACTTTTATTGTCTTTCACATTGCAGTTAAAATGTCGGTATACGAGAATGTTGTTGCAGGAAAGCTGAAATTGAAGGGTAAGGCCCTTGATGTTAAAGCTGATGGGGTCAAGAAGAAGAAGAAGAAGAGCAGAAATTTGTCTGATCAAATCATTCAGACAATCGAGAACGAGATTTCTGAAGGTAATTTGACTCGCGATGCTTTTATACATATTACGTTTATCTTGCTTCGTGAGTGAAGATTGCTTGATCTGTTCATCGTGTATTCATCTGAATTCTCACTAAAGTGGTTTTTGGTTTTGCTTCGTTATTGGAATCCAAGAATAGGGATTAAATCATATAATCATTTCCTTGCTGGTAATTAAACCTCTTCATTTAACACACACACACACTCACACTCACTCACACACACCTACAGTAGGTATAAATTGACAATTATCGCTTCAACTTGCCATATCTAATCGGATCATGAGTGAAACCTGCATTGGCAATCTGGATTAAATATACAGAATCAAAGACGGCCTAGATTAAAGCTTATAGATCTTAAAGAGTTCGTAAAAAATGGGAAACCTCAATCAGGATCACTCTTGACAACTAGTTAGGTAATTTGTTTGTCTGCCCTTTAAAAGTAGTTCTCTTTGTAACAACTAGTTAGGTGTTTGTTCAAATATAACAGTCTAAAAAATGGGAAACCTCAATCAGGATCAGTCTTGACAGACACTACAAAGCTAACCCTAGTGGCTTGATATATCTGTTAACTTATATGTGTGTTTTCCAGGACTTGAACCTATCATTCAAATGCACACTAGTTTGTATTAAACGAAAGGGGGATGGGGGTTGGGATTGCCTATGTGAACAGCTTATGATTATGATTCTGAGAGAAGCAAATAATCAACTAATTGAAAACACTTATATCACCTTAAGGGTGAACTTACACTCAAAAGTGTGTCTGCTTTATAAAATATGCAATAAGCAGATGAACTGTTTAAACAAGCAATCCCAAAACACCTCATAAGAAACTGTTTCTAGTTTCATGTACATATGATTTCAGTCTAGCTCGGTAGAAGAAAGAACTGTTTTAGTAATGTCATATGACCGTCTTCTTGATACTGTTTTGAATCACTGGATACGTGTGTGTAGGTGTAGGAGAGGAAGAGAGGATCGATGGTAGCAAACATGTAGGTGGTTCATATGTAGATAATCTGACTCAAGCAGAGCGACGTTACATGGAGCAAAGGCAGAAAATAGAGATGCAGAAACTGGCAAAGTCGCATCGTGATAGGATTTCAGAGTTCAACCAGTATCTTGCTAACATGAGCGAACACTATGACATACCAAAAGTTGGGCCCGGCTAACCGGCCAGGTTCAGAGTTCAAACAGACGCTAATAAACTCTTCCAGCACATGGGTGTTATTGGAAGCTAGATAGATACAGCATAACGTAACAAGGGGTAAAAAAAAGAAAATAGAAAAGAACTATTTAATATCTTTTTATTAATGTTTATTATTTTTCATTATTTTTAATCAACTCGTATATCACACGAGCATCTAATTTAGTTATTTATATACAAGCAAGTTGATGCGACCCTTAAAGTGTATAAGAGGAAAAATAGAAAAGTCAAAGTCAATCAGGAGCAATTTAATTCTCTGTTTGGAGTTTTGGTGGACCCACCGGGTCATCCAAGAATTAAGCAATTCTGATCTTCAATCTTAGGAGCAGTCATCCAAAATTAAGCAGTCTAATTCCTTA
>JAUEJL010123474.1:0-11718 GCA_032274825.1 Drosophyllum lusitanicum | reverse complement strand
AGCATATTTTTACATAAACTGATTCAAACAACACATGTTTGAATTCTTTCTAAGTCATACTGAATGTAGGGTTTGGTAATCATCAAATTCTATGTTTTAGGATAGGCAGAGTTAATTATTAGGGTGAAGTGATTATCTCCCCAACATCCCTTTTGTTATGTTTATGGAGAATGTTTTCTGTGTTATACCATTTTGTTCTATTTTTATGGTATCTTTTCATCCGTTTTCTGTTTTTTTGTTTTTCTACTTTTATGATTTTTTTATTTTCTGTATTTACACTAAGTTAGCTATTACTAAGAGTCATTTATAGTTGCAATTGCCAAGTAGTCCATGATCAAAGTATCAATCCTGGATTACAGGACAAAGATAATACAAATGTTTGTATAACAGATTAGCTACAAACTATGCTAATCTATCAAAGGAAAAAAATACACAAAGCTAAAAGTATTTACAATGGGAAATACATATATTCAAAGTGATAATAAGAAAAGTTCCAACGGAATAGTTTACAGAGGCAATTCTTCGATCTTTCCACCATTTTTCTTCTTTAATATCTAGGAAGGTTTCTATCAATGGATCAGCAGCAGCTAGTACATTGCCTTATGCATCTACAAGGGCTTCAAATTGTGTATTTCAAGTTCTGCCTCTTGTAGTGATCTTCACATGGAATAGAAAGTTTTTGTGTGCCTTTAAGATCTCAGACTGCCTGAAGAAGCGGCATCCACCACTTCTGTCAAGGGAGAAGATTCCTTCAATAGGTTCACAAATGAACTTAGGTTCTGGATTTATGTTCAGTGGTACGGAGGTGTCCAAATTTCCAAATTCAGATAGATACTCATGAAGTGGGTGGACATCTCTCTACTCAAACTAGACAAAAGGCTTGGAGCCTTTCTTGTGAAGTGTCTCCACATGATAGACATGATGATAGTAATCATCCTTTGTGAATGCACCCTGAGATACTGCAAGAGCAATCCAAGCTTGCACCTTTTGGATGAATTGAGCTTTGAGCTTACTTTTCGATTTGTAGAGCAGGTAGACGATTACGATTTCATTCAGCTCAGTGAAACCATAGATTTCTTCCTTATGATCTTCAAGTACGGATCATCATCACCCTTATGTACTATTACTCTGGAAATGGGAGTTGGCTTACATCTTCTTCTGATTATGTCAAGGTTCTCGTTGAACTTTCTTATTCTTTCATCACTCAATTTGTAGGGAACAAAGAGATCAGCACCGAGCAGAGTTTGGAAAGCCTCATAATGAGATCTGGCTTTGAGTAGTTCAGCACGGGCTTTCTCCCTTGCCTCTTTGACTTCGGTAGCAACTTTAGTTGATTGTATCTCTTGTTCCTGTGCAAAAGCTAGCTCCCTGGCTTGGAAGAATTACTCAACAGGAACACCCAAGGCTTGAGCCATTTGATTTATCTCCTTTTCCTCTTGCTCTATTCTTTGTAGCTCTTTCTTTTTGTCCTCCTCTTCTTCAACTTGCTTAGAAGTCATAACTTTCGACTGTTCATGTACATATATGTACATAGCGTTATTAACCGTATAAACAGTGAGCAATCACAACATGTTAGTGACAACCTTGTAAGCATACATTGATCATACATGTACACATAGAACAATTAACACGTTAAACCATTAAATTTATTTACATAAAAATCGTTAGAAAATATATATTTTTGTCTACGTACTCGGTTTTGTAAAACTACTGAACTCACTTGAAGTCCGAGAGTGAATGCTGTGTGAAACGCGAAACCTAGACCAAAAAATGAAAACTTATAAGTATAAGTCGAATGACACAAGTCCTAAAACTACACAAGAATGAATAGCCAAGTTCTTAATACAAATTAGGGAGGGATCGCCAAGTGCATGTGCCCAATTGTTAAAAGTTGGCTATCCACACACATAACTCTAGTAAGGATTGCTAAGTACTTAATTCCAATGACAAAAGCTAGTTATCCATGACACAAATAAACAAGATATAGTTATCCCCATATTGTTGTTGGTCATCCATCACACCAATAGTGATCGTATATCGATTTTGGAGAAGTAACCCACACCCTGAAGTTGATCAAACAAATCGTTGATCCTCAAAAGTGGATACTTGTTCTTAACTGTAACTTTATAAACTCTGGGTAATCAATACACATGTGCATAGTACTGTCCTGCTTCTTAATGAACAAGACCGGAGCTCCCAATGGCGAAGAACTCAGTCGAATAAGACCTTTATCGAGTAGCTCTTTGAGATGAGTCATGATTTCCTTCATAGCTGAAGGGGCCAACCAATTAGGTGCTTTAGCTGTAGGAGCCGCACCAAGAACCAAATCAATTTGAAACTCTATGTGCCACAGTGGTGGTAATCCTATCAAGTCGTCTGGAAAGACATTTACGTAAATCCTTATCACCTCTACATCAGACAGAACCGTTTTCCATTTAGACGCTTCAACCACATGAGCTAAAAATGCCTGAAAACCCTCATCTAGGCACTTGCGCACCTTCGGAACCGAGATTAGGGACAAAGTCCCCGGATTTTACTCCCCATGGGCGATTGTGTAACCATGGTGGAAAAGGAACACAAACGAGCTTTTTAGCATAGAGGATTTCCGCACGAGTAGAAGATAACCAATCCATCCAGATAACCACATCGAACCCCTCGAAATCCATAGGAATAAGAGTAAGAGGAAAAGTAGTATCACCGATCTCTACCGTATAGTTATAAAATTTTTCTTAATAGTAACGGGTTTCCTCACCGCCATTTTGATTTCTAAGGCTGTATCTAAAGGACTATGAGGTAATTCAAAAGCCACACAAAAAGTAGTAGATACTATCGACGAACCAGCACTCATATGATATAACATGTTAGCAAGTAAAGAATTAATCAAATAGGTACCAAATATCACCTCATCGTCGCCCCTCGCTTCTTCCACTGTCATCTTGAATACGTATCCTTTGGCCTTGAGCACGTCGTTCTTCTTTTCCGGTGTTCCTGATCGCACCTTAGGCTTAGTACATTCAGCACTGATGTGACCCATCTCTTGACAATCTTAACACATTTGCTCCTTGCTGGTATAGTCTTCAAACCGATGCGCGACCTTCCCGCACCATTTGTAACGATTAACGGCATTCCTTGTAGTAAACTGGCTTATCCCGCTAATCATCTTTCTGATTATCTTTATTTTGATTGAAAATTTTCTTTTTAAAGGACCCGGATAGTCCATCCCACTTTCTCTTATCCCTATTCTTTGGATTAGCTCTGTCCCACTTCACCAAATCATGTTCGACCCGGTATGCTTCGTCCATTGCTTCACCCAGTGTCTTACACATGCGGACAACCACTTGATACTCATAAGGCAACCCTTCGGCATACCTCTCTATGTGATCAGGTTTAGTAGTACAATAACCCCATGCAAACTGCATTTTATAATGAAAGTGGCGTTGTACTCGGCTATTGTAAAGTTTCCTTTCTTAAGATCCAAAAACTCCCGCGGTTATCGCTGAATACCGTCTATGCTACAATATCGGGTCCCTAGGTTATCGGTGAATACCGTCTATGTTAGATTGTGTAGGGTGGCCTCTGACAGAATTGCATATACTGAATCCCATGATTCTAACACATCTCCCTCAAGCCTCATCACAGCGTAGTTAACCATTTGATCCTGGATGTAGTTTCCTTCTTGGAAGATTTGCTCCATTTTCCTGAGCCAACAGAGACATCCCTACGGATCCTCACCTCTTTGTAGACCAAAGGTTCGCCATCCATAATTTTTTTATGTGTACTTGCCTTCGTTGGGTTTTTCGTGCACTCCACCATGGTCACTACACTTCCCGTCTCACTCCTCTCACCATCGACCTTCGTAGTATCAGTCTCTCATTGTGCAATACATGAATCTCTTAGCTCCTGATGCATATGCATAATTCAGCGTCCCTTGCCCGCAGATGCTCCTCCATTTGTGCCTGCCGCGCAAGACTAATTTGGCTGCGCTGGCTTTGGTGCATGCCCGCTGATCCACTTCGCTAGCCAAATCATTTCCCCATGCATCTCTAGGGATGAACTCATTGTTATTGTTGTTGTTTCTGCGAGTACCGACCATCTTTTTGTGTGCAAGACATTATGATCACGAGTCAAAATTTACAAAGTTAGCATGAGCTGGATATCGAGAATATTAAGTCTAAGAGATGAGAAAAAGTCCTATAAGCACTCCTACACACACTTCTCCCCACTTAAAGTCCAATTCATTCACATTCGAGTAGATCTAGTCATGAGTCCAAGTGTCGGTCTCAACAACTAGTTCACTCACAGCCTAGCTCTCATACTAACTTGTAATACCGTGATTTCCACACATCCATTTAATTATAATTTTATAATATTTAATAGCCAATAGCAACAAAAGTCTTAAAACCATAAACATAATACATATCAACCAATAATACCACTATGTCACATCGTGTTCAAAACCATTAACACCGTTACAAAATTCAAACAATAAAAGAAATATTAAATTGTTCACGTAACAATTGCCAACTAACTAATTACCTAAGAGTTTCCCACATCACTAAGCCGTACCGTGAAGCCACCTGCATGGGTACAAGACACATTTCAAAGTAAAAAGTGTCAGTTTACGCCTTGTGAGTTAATAGGATTACGTAAACAAAATCCACAAAAGATGTTGAAGTTAAAAATTAATACAGTTATAATGTAACCATACTTGACTCACGTGTACATTTGACCCATCCCGTAAAACCCACATAACATAAAACATGTATATGGGTCAAACAACTGTAGCATATAACGTACCTCATAGCAACCACATACCGCATGCCAATCCACATACCGCATACCATAGTCCGTATATCTACCCGCTAATTTTTCCCTAGCCATTAAGCCCTATCTAGCTAGGTAACCCATTTTCTAATCACACGATAAGCAACCCGTGCATCAATTGGGTAGCTACTCCCGATCCATGAATGAGTGTACATTAAACGATGTTTTTGCTACTCCGACTATACAGGTATAAATACCGCGTTGTCGTTCAAATGTAAGTATGATCGGAAACCACCATCGTCTCCTCCCTACACCCACGTGATGTATGATCCAGCCCACAGTATTGGCCTACATCACTCAAGTAGCCTAACTCATTCAAGCCCGTATACCATGTGTTGTAAAGTTTATCTAGAAACCCTACTACTCCGCTTGTGGCTAGCACTTTTACCAAAAAGGTTATTCAAACCTAATAGGTCCCATTGCTATAATTGAGCATGAAAGGTTACTACACCCGTGCAGGTGTTCATGTACATATATGTAAATAGCATAATTAACCGTATAAACTATAAGCAATCACATCATGCAAGTCACAACCTTGTAAGCATACATAGATCATACATGTACACATAGAGAAATTAACACCTTAAACCATTAAATATATTTACATTCAAAACCGTTAGAAAATATATATTTTTGTCTACGTACTCGGTTTTGTATGAACTCACTTGAAGTCCAAGAGTGAAAGCCGAGTGAACCACTAAAGGTCTACCGTGAAACCTAGATTGGAAACCGAAAACTAATAAGTATAAGTCAAATAACACAAGTCCTAAACCTACACAAGAATGAATAGCCAAGTTCTCAACACAAATTAGGGAGGGATCGCCAAGTGCATGTGCCGAGTAGCCAAAAGTTGGCTATCCACACACATAACTCTAGTAAGGATCGCTGAGTACTTAAGCCCAATAGACAGAAGCTGGTTATCCATGACACTGATAGCCAAGATATAGCTATCCCTATATGGTTGTTGGCGATCCACGACACCAATAGCTTAGATATAGCTATTCAAACATTAAGTTTGGTGATTCATATCTTCAATAACGAAGATATGGCGAGTCAAGAACACCTAACGTCTGTTTCAACTTTCAATACAACCCAAAAACTCATAATTCTAATATCATTCTTCATAGAATTTAACAAGGATCAATCCCTAAATATCAATTTTTAGATTTAACGACAAAACTAGATCAATTGTATACCTATAAAAGATACTGTCGACTTTATCTTCTTCCCTTATTGTTTGACTAAAAACACATACCCGAAACCATAGTTTAATCCCTATAATCATCTATTAAACATGTGTCGTATATAGCTCACAAATCAATGAAGCTTGTGCTTATTCTTGTTGTAGGCCGAGAGAAAACTCCACACCCACTCAAATAAACCAAAACTGCCATATGTTAGTTTAGGAGGCTGCCACACACATTAACCCTAATGAGTATTAGCCTTAATCACCCTTGATCCTCCCATTATTTCCTTTTTAAACCCTAAAATCCTTAAACTTTCTTTTATTACTAGTTCATCCTTGAAATTACAAAATATCCAAGTAATAACCAAATAAATTTCTTAACCATATCAATAATTACTCGACTAAGTATAGTAAGAAACAAGTATAAATTCTATAACTATTTATCTCAAATTTATGGTCATTACACACTGAGATGTGAGTTTGACAAATTGATAATGAAAGAAGGAGAATCTATTGAAGAATTTTAACCGTTTGATCATATTGGTCAATCAAATGAGAATTAATGAACAATTTATTGAAGATAGAAGAATAATAGATCATGTGTAGCCTCACAAGAAATTTTGAATACGTAGTGGTTGCCATCGAGGAATCTAAGGATATTTCCACTTTATCCTTAGAAAGGTTGTTGAGGATTTCGCAAATTCATAAATATCGAATGAGACTCTTTGATGAAAGACCTTTCGAACAAGCATTCAAAGTTTCAACAAATGCAAAAAGGGGTGCACATGTTAGATCTTTGTCCAAAACTATTTGTTATTACTGTCATAGATATGGTTACATCATGAAATATTGCAAGAAAATTAAGGAAGATGAGAGAGCACATGCAAAATTTGTTTCTGGAAAAAAAGATACAATGTTCATTACACTTGAGGAACTTGAAACCTTAGTGGATGATGCATGGTATGAGGATGATGATGACCTTGTGAAAAGAACCAACGTGATGGATGATGATGTTTGAGGTTCAAAGACTTCACGAAGATGTATGTTGTGTCTGGTGTATGTAAATAATTCTAGCTTAAGGATGTGTGTTAAATATTAAGCAAGAATTAAATAATAGTATTTATTAGGACTAATATAATATTTAAATATGTACAAATTATAAAAGTCAAGAATTGTGTTGTTTTGTGTGTATATGCCATATGACAGTTGTTGGACCTGTGTGTGTATATATGCATTGATTGATGAATGTAAATTGTATGGTGTTGGGTAAAGGTACAATATTAATTTGAATACTGAACCCATCACTTTCTCTTTGGTGAATATCTTTCTTTAGAGATTTTCTTCTACTTTTTATATGAGTTTGTCTCAATCAAAACAAACCTTCCTATATCTTTAATTATGTTTTCACATCAATCTTTACAAAGTATATATTATATTTTCTTTGATCAAAGAAAGTAGTGTCAGAGACAATAAATGGTGCACGTTGGAAACAATTCTCAACCACTTCGTCTTTCAAAACTGATAGAAAAAAATTACTACCACCGGAGTATTCAGATGCGAGTATTGTTTCGGTTACTAGATCTTTAGGGTATTATGGAGAAAGAGATTGAAGATCCAAAGATGAAGATGATGTTTTAGATAAGGAAATCAAACAACTTAATGAAAACAAAACGAAAGATATGAAAAGCACTATATCTTATATATCAAGGAGTGGATGAAGCGATTTTTGAAAGAATCTCCTTCATAAGATAATTGAAAAAAGCATGGGACATGCTTTATTTTACAGTCAAAGGGGAGGATCGAGTCAAAGTCGTTAGGCTACAAACACTGAGATGTGAGTTTGACAGATTGATGATGAAAGAATGAGAATCTATTGAAGAGTTTTATAACCGTGTGACCATATTCGTCAATCAAATGAGAATTAATGGAGAAGTTATTGAGGATAGAAGAATAACAGAGAAAATCCTTCGTAGCCTTATAAGAAAATTTGAATACATAGTGGTTGCCATAGAGGAATCTAAGTATATCTCAACTCTATCCTTAGAAAGGTTGTTGAGGATTTCGCAAATTCACGAATATCGAATGATCATTGATGATGGACCTTTTGAACAAGCATTCAAAGTTTCAACAAATCCGAAAAGGGGAGAACATGTAAGATCTTTGTCCAAAACTCATTATTATTACTGTCATAGATATGGTTACATCATGAAATATTGCAAGAAAATTAAGGAAGATGAGAGAGCACATGCAAAATTTGTTTCTAGAAAAAAGATACAATGTTCATGACACTTGAGGAACTTGAAACCTTAGTGTATGGTGTGTGGTATGCGGATGATGATGACCTTGTGAAAAGAACCAAGGTGATGGATGATGATGCAAGAAGTTCAAAGACTTCGGGAAGATGTATATTGTGTCAAGTGTATGAAAATAATTCTAGCTTAAGGGTGTGTGTTAAATATTAAGCTGGAATTAAATATTAGCATTTATTATGACTAATATAAAAATTAAATATAGGTCAAGTATAAAAGTCAACAATTGTGTTGTTTTCTATGTAACTGTCATATGACAGTTATTGAACATGTGTGTGTATATATATGCACTCATCGATGAATGTAAATTGAATGGTGTTGGGTAAAAGGTACATTTAATTATTATAATGAACCCATCACCTCATCTTTTAGTGAATATCTTCTTCTAAAGATTTTCTTGTACATTTTATATGAGATCGACTCAATAAAAAGAACCCTTCCTAAATTTTAAATTATGTTTCTACAACATTCTTTACAAAGAAGATTTTCTATTTTCTTTGACCCAATAAAGTGGTATCGGAGTCAATAAAGAGAATGAAGAACCAGAATGAAGATGAAGAGATGAAGATGAAGTTTCAGATAAGGAAATCAAACAACTTAATGAAAACAAGAAGAAAGATATGAAAGGTATATATCTTATATATCAAGTAGTGGATGATGCAATTTTGAAAGAATCTCCTTGTCAAGATCATCGAAAGAAGCATGGGACATGCTTTATTGTACATACAGCGGGAGGATCGAGTCAAATTCGTTAGGCTGCAAACACTGAAATGTGAGTTTGACAGAATGATGATGAAAAAAGAAGAATCTGTTTAAGAGTTTTATAACCTTGTGACCATATTGGCCGATCAAATGAGAATCAATGGAAAAGCTATTGAAGATAGAAGAGTAATTGAGAAAATCCTAACTGTACTAGCCTGACAAGAATATTTGAATACGTAGTGGTTCTTATCGAGGAATCTAAGGATATCTCAACTTTATCCTTAGAAAGGTTGTTGGGTATTTTTCAATCTCACGAATATCGAATGAGACTGTTTGATGATGGATCTTCTGAACAAGCATTCAAAGTTTCTACAAATGCAAAAGGGAAAGAACATATAAGGTCTTTGTCTGAAACTCAATGTTATTAGTGCTGGGGAGATAACCATTTCAACTAAATTAATCAAACCTGTCTACTGAAATAAATAGAATTTGATGTAACGAAACCGGAATTTCAGTAAGACTAGAATTCTATCATAACATGTGTTGTTAGGATTTTGACTTGTAATTTTGCTAAGAATAGAAGTAATAGTTGAGATAAGCTAAGTACCAGATGTACAGCTAAGGCCCTTTTTAGAGATTAGTTGAGCAAAACCAAGTAGAAGACCATCACTTGATGTTGTTTTGCCCACTAAGCGACAAAATCTATCGGCCGAGTGACCAAGACTATCTGAGGAACCAAAAGATCAGTCGAGTACCCACAATCTTCAGCTAAGTGCATTTTATACACTTTTGTTTTATAAGATAAGCTAATCATTCTAGATGATCAATTGAACTAGTTGGTTAGCTGATCATAGAGGTTGATAAGTTTGTTTTTATCTAAGATAAGCACAGTTTCATAAGATAAGTTAATCATTCTAGATGATCAGTTGAACTAGTTGGTTAGCTGATCATAGAGGTTGATAAGTTTGTTTTTATCTAAGCTAAGCACAGTTTCATCAGCTAAGCATCTTTTGATCAGCTGAGCATATCTGTTATTAGCTAAGCATTCCTATGATCCACTAAGTATCATAGACTTTAGTTGAGAATTTTATGTTTGTGATCAGAGTACAACTAATTAGTTGAGTTGCATATTTGACTTGTATTGTTTATCGGTTCATGATCTGTTCTATGTAAAAGTTTCTAAGTCAAAAGGTTGAACATGTGTTGTTCATTATAGCCTTAGATCTTCTATTTGTAAAAGTAAATGCACTTTTTGTTCTAAGAAGGATAGAACTTTAATCTGTGAAAAGGTTAAAGTTACCTTCGAAAGAAGATCTTGAAAATATTTTCAAGTACTAAAGCATGGTCGACAACAACATGTTTAGGAAAGTCAAGTTACAAAAGCTATGACAGATGATAAAAGTACTAAGCATTGAAATGTATGGAGGATAATATTTGAATAATGTTCGTGGCGTGTACTATTTAAAAAGTAATATTATTTTATTATAAATCCGATTTAAATAATAATACTTTTTCCATCACTATGAATAATATATTGTTTTCTTTATACCACTTTACTTCCAGCACACCATTAACCAAAGCTGACACCTCCTCTATACATAGACATGCAGTTACAGCAAACAAAATGCCAAACATATACAAAATGTGTAGGTGAATATACATACATGTGACAAATCACTATTTTAAATTATAATTATATAACATAAACAGTTTCAACCACATAAAAAAATCAATCATGTAATTCAAATATTAAACAAACAAGACAGAAAGTAGCCATACATAGCCATATTTATCATCAAAATCCTATACAATTGCAGATAATTCTAAAAGTTCTTGCAAAATCATCAAACGCATCATAACTTTCACCAAACTCATCATGAGGCTGTCTAGACCAACTATCATTAGATGTATCATCTTGAGATTGTCCATATGGTTCTAAGTTGGCAACTTTTGCATAGCTCCAACAACTCTTCCGAGGACCCATAGTCAATCCACCAATTGATTGTACCCACGACGATTTGACTCGATAATACTTGTGGTCCTAAATGCAACTGGATCACGATCCCATCAAGACAAACAAATAGAATTTTGTCCAAGTACCCTCTTTAAAAATAGTCTTGTCGCTCATTGAGTCCACAAAATTCTAGTTTCTCAAATTTTAAAAGTTCTTCCAGTTACACAAGTATAATAAATCAAAATTTAACCATAGACAACAAGATTAACACATGTAACGCATAAATTCTCTATTAAAGTTCAATTAGGAAATTAAATCATTCATATTTAATGGTAGAATAATCGATTAAACTTACATATTTTTGTAATCGCATAATATCCAACCTTTATCAGCATCATAGTATGTATGATACCAAGTCCCAAGTTGACCACAAGAAGACCCTAAATCTAGGTCACGCTCAAGTTTAAGAAAAAGTGCTTAGAAGTGTAAACGAATTACACAAACAAAAGATATTTGTGATTATGATGGGGATTCTTCTGTTGTTTGATCTCCTAGTTCTGGTTCTATTTTCTTCATGATATTAAATAGCAACTCAACCATGTGACTCAACTTTCTCCTCATATAGCACCTAATAATAAATCAGTCATAACACTGAAAGTCCTAGTTAACGTGATTACAGATGAGTTGTATGAATAATACTTGTTGAAAGATGAAGATCTTGAAGAAGACAAGTATGAACACTT
>JAUEJL010123463.1:0-11718 GCA_032274825.1 Drosophyllum lusitanicum | reverse complement strand
TTTAAAATTTTAAAGTTCGTTGTATACAATGGTAGTTTAGCCAAAGTTCGTTGTATTTTGAAGCAGTTTGCCCTTTTGAAAAAGAAGTCTTTTTAATTTGGAATAAAGGTATGAATATTTAAATCATACATTTTTAATATCCTATCTCCGCGTCATTAGAAATTGTTATTCTTGTTGTGTATATTTTTTTTAACTATATTATATATAGTTTTCCTATTCTTATTCTTTTATTTTAAAATTAGTATTTATGTAATAAGTTTTTAAAAATAAGAATTAATTAAAGCTCATTTCAATGTTTCATTATCCGTCACAATCAAACCTCGGCAGCAGCACCTTGTATGTTCACCACGTCGGTCCACATACATGATACATATGATTTTGTCAAAAAAAAAAAAAAAATGATTGCCTTTTTCGTCTGATATACATTCATAGTTTTTAAGTGTCTATATTTTTACGTCTTGAGTTTTAACTTTTTTTTTATTTCAGTAAGAATTGACTGTAACTAGGTAAGCACGTATAATCCTAAACATAAGTGTGTTGTTATGTTATTAAAAATCAAGTTAAAAAAATCGTCAAACTAACATAAACCGAACTGGTTTTGGGTAGTTTGGTAGTTTTGATTGAACCGGTTTAGTTTGACATTTAAGGAAAGCAAGGCGAATGATTAATTAGTTACCATTTTTCGACCTAAACCGGCCAAAAGAACCTATGAACACTGCCAGGAAAAAGCAGTGAAAACCACAAACAAATTGATAATTCTCGAAGAGCTTTAGAAAAAAATCCGCCCCTCCATTCTGCAACCCTATAGCTAATCCAGGTGATGGTCAAACATATACAAGTCTAATACATTGAATCATATTGAATATGTTGAATCATCTTTTATGACCACATAATATCAATCATCTTTCATTGATATGATGAATCAATGAAAGATGATTGATATTAAGCTAAACTTAGTTTGTATATGTAATATCTAAATAGTTTAGAAAAAAGGGGTAACCGCCGCCGCTGCTAACCGCTGCTGCCACCAACAGCCGCCGGTAACAACAACCATGTAACCCCCACTTTGTGGCTATAAATAGGTATTGATGTTTCATTTATAAGTAGAGACGTATTGTAAATTTTTCAATAAATAAAGAAGAACGTTGGTTGATTTCTTGTTATTTTGATATTCGATCCAAAATTTGGTATTAGAAACAAGGTTCTCATTGTTTTACCATACTTCAGAAGAAGATAGTTTTGCCCGGTTGAAAAAAGAATCAGTTGAAAAACAGCTGGTTTGATTCACCCAGAAAACAAGAGAAGTCAGTTTATTTTGGTTTTGTCCGTTGAAAAACGAATGGAGACTATTAGAGACAGTTGGTTTGATTCGCCTCGCAAACAAGAAAAGACAGTAGTTTGTCCGGTGAAAAAAGGACCAGGAGACTCAGGCAGTTGGTTTGATTCGCCCCGCAAACAAGAAAGAAAGAGTTTTCCACTCATTAAGAAGAAGCCCAAAATTGTAAGAAAGAAGAAACGATCGAAGTATCCTGAATCACCGAAAGAAAATAAAGAAAGGGATGGATTCCGGAGCATCAAAGAAAATTGAAGGAGGCATGCAAATGACATTTCAATGCCCAATTCTAAATTCTATAAATTATACTATTTGGGCCGTGAAGATTAAAGCACTTTTTAATGTCTATGGAATATGGGAAACACTCGAACTAGAAGGAGATGTGGGTGTAAAGAAAAACACAATGGCTATTGCTTCTCTCTTTCAAGCTTTGCCAGAACAACTTATTCTACATGTTGTTCATCATAAGAAAGCCATAGATATATGGGAATACTTGAAAGCTCGATTCGTGGTGCTGACAGAGTCAGGGAGGCTAGAGTACAAACATTAGAATCAGGATTTGAATCCTTGAAAATGGAAGACTCATAATCACTCGATGAATTTACAAGAAAGATTAGTCAACTTGTGTCATAAGCAAACAATCTTGATTCTACAATAGAGAACAAAAGATTGGTTCGAAAACTTCTAGGATTTGCGCCAACAAAATTCATTCAAATTGTTGCTGCAATTGAACAATTTGCCGATCTTAATACCATGTCATTTCAAGAAGCCGTTGGAAGATTAAAAGCCTATGAAGAACGTATTAAGAAGCCAAACACAGAAGATACATATGATGGACTTCTGTATGCCAAATAGATTAAGAATTAGATTGTAAGTAGTAGAATAATTAATATGTACAATAGTTTAGAAAAAAGGGGTAACCGCCGCCAACCACCACCGCCGCTGCAGCCAACCGCTGCCGGAATACCACCGGTAACCAACCACCACTTTGTGTCTATAAATAGGCGTTGATGTTTCATTTATAAGTAGAGACGTATTGTAAATTTGTCGATAAATAAAGAAGAACGTTGGTTGATTTCATGTTATTTTGATATTGAATCCAACATATGCATGGTAATTTGCTGCGTCACGGATACATAAAATCATCTTGAATCGTCTCTCATTGGTCTCGAGTTTTCTAATATTCCTTGTAAGACACTTGACCCTGTTGACCCTCTATCATGCTAAATACGCTCACCAGTCTACACGCAAATATGTATAACCTTAACAAATTAACATGATTGTGTAAACATGTTTGAAGCAAACTTCATATTTACGTTGAATGATAAATGTAAAAATCATGCTTTGAACTACCATAGTTTATTTCACGTGACAAGCCACCACCCATGCTCAAAAGCTTGGCTCAAAATGATAACTATTTTTTCTTCTAAAGAAAACAAGAGTACCAAGCTGTTTTGACTTGGTAGATCATGGTCGGTCCAAACCAAAACTGACCAGCCAAAGCAGTCTGCTGTTCGGCCTGTGATGCTTTTCCCGATCCGCCAGCCAACAAAAGGTCTAGTTCGGTTTTGACTGTGCTTCTATATGGGCCAAATCATTCTGGCTCAACTGCTTGTTAGGATTCGTATAAATTAATTAGTGATATAAATCCTTTACCCAAGTACTAATATCATAGACTCTGGTGCGTAGATGAAAACAATCTTTTTTTAGTTTATATCAGAATTCAAAGAATCATGTTTTTGGTTGTATTGTCGTTTATGCTTTCCTCATTTCCAAACTGTTTTTATCTTGTAGAAGGAAGATCTGACATCCCCGCAAGCAGTTGATTGTCCTGCTCTTAAGGTGAGTTTGGTCTTTATCACTGAGTTCGTTACTCTGTACGTTTTTATGTTATACATAATCACATGTATTGGGGTGACTTGACTATACAGGTTCACAATGAGCATAAGCAAAATGAGTTGGAAAAGATCTTCAGGATTCTAAAAGAAGTGTGTAGCATTCACAAATTACCTCTTGCTCAGACATAGGCTGTGTCACAGTCTAGTAGTTTTGCTTGCCATGAACAAATTCTGGTGAAGACCTGTAATAGTTTCGACAGCAGATGCCTTAAGAAAGTTTGCATGTCAACCGCTGCTCTGCCATTTCATGTTCAAGACTTGAGTATGTGGCATTTCCGGAAAGCATGTGGAGGCCAACACTTGGACAGGTCCCATAGCTTTGTTGGCCCGGTATTGTTATCCCGTAGTTCATGTTTTTGTGGAGATGTAACCAAACTCAGTGAAGATGAGTACCCCTTGGTCTACAAGGCACACACGAGTCGCTTAACAGGCTGCTTTGCAATCTTCTTGCATAGTGTTCGAGTCAATAATGACTACGTGTTGGAATTTTTTCTACCATTGTACATGGAAGATGACAGAGGTTTACCAAACTTGGTACAAACATTGAAGGAAAATATCGAAATAGTTTCTGGATTTGAACTGGGTGACATATCATGTATTGGACCACCACCTATGGATTTTAGTTGTCTATCTTTAAATAGACACCCTCATAACAACCAAATATCCTCAAATGCAACATCAAAAGGACATATTGGAGGCCATTTCATCGGATTCAGAGTCAATGGTGACTAACGTTGCTAAAACCGAGTCTGCAAATGTACCGAACCAGTTGTCACTTGAACAAAAGGACTACAATAATTACAATGACATAATCACTGCCACAAAAAATTTGACTGTTGATTTATTCAGAGGCGATGTTAATGCAAGAGAAAACGAAAATACTTCCTATTCCAATGCAAGTATGAAGAAAAAGAGTGATATGATTACTTATGCCGGAGACAAGAGGAACCATTTCAAACAAGGCAGAAAGCGTAAAATTGATTCTCTTAAAATGGAGGCAATTCAGCAACATCTTGGAAAACCAATAGGTGAAGCTGTCAAGAGCCTTAATGGCAAGTCGTGTTTACTTGTATTAAGTTGTTTGTAGTCCTTCTTTATTTTTTAATAATACTTTGACTCGGTTTGTTGTTTTTTCAGTTAGTCAGTCTACCTTGAAGCGTTTTTGTCGAGAGCATGATATGCCAAGTTGGCCATTGCCAAAGCACAACAAAAAAACTGCTACTGTCACCAACTTAAAGCTTCCGCAAAGATCAGGATCAGAGCAACAGTTTCAACAACCTACAAATGTACTTTCAAGTATGCATGTTGTTGTGTTCCTGCTGGTAAGTGTTAAGAGGTGGAGTTGTTCAGGTAAACGCCATGTATTTTCTGGCAGGTGTTGGAGTTGTGGCAAGCATAGTTATCTTCCTTCTAAATCAGATTATATATACCAAGTGGCACGCCTGATGGTACAGTTAAGACGTTGGAGAAATAATATTTCAACCAAGCATGCATTGCAGAAAAGAGACCACATTGCTGTGAGTGAGACACATCAAAGCCCAAATATACAACAAATATCACAAACCTGTATTCGTATTTTGATTGGCAGCTTTCTGAGCCTATCCTTGTTCATGCATCCCCAAAGCAGAATGGGGCAGATTACATATACAGAGTGGCACGCCTGATGGTGCAGTTAAGAAGGTGGAGAAATAAGATTTCAATCAGGCATCCATTGCAGAAAAGAGATCACCCTGCTGTGAGTGAGCGCACATCAAAACCCAAATATACAACAGATATAGAAAAGTCGTATTCGCATTTTGATTTGCAGCTTCCAGGGCCCATTCTTGTTCATGCATCCCCAAAGCAGAATGTGTCAGATATAAGGATGGTGACAGTCAAGGCAACTTATAAAGATGATATGATAAAGTTCCAAGTCCCTACTTCATCAGGCCTATCAGAACTAGAAATACAAGTGGCACAAAGAATTGATTTAAAAAGTAGAAGGTTTCGTCTAAAATACATGGACGAAGACGATGACCTGATACTACTTGCTTGTGATGCCGACTTGCGCAATCTTTTAAGGTTTTCAACTAGTAATGGTACTTTCAGATTATTCATAACAATGGTAGATGATTAATCCATAAACCGATGCTACTTAAGCATTTGTGATGTCTTGTCCGCTTTTCTTGTTCAAACTACAAACATTTTAAAAGTAAAGCCATCTTAAATAATGTGGTTGTAACGATAACTTACCCATTGATGTTATTTCTTTGTGAATCTTTATGCGTTTATGCTATAGGTTATATTGATATGTGATTCAATTACATGACAAGCATACATGTGTAGAATTATTGTAAGAACATGAACACTAAAATGAAAAGAACATGGAAAGACTAACCTTTTTTGTGGTTGTTAGAAATGGTATATCCACATTATCAAAATAGTACATAGGCCCATTAACAGGACTCGTGGTTTAGAAAGGTTAGAAAGATATCACTGACCAATTTGTGTGTTCCACCAAGGGGCCACACTGCATAGTTCACTACTAGAAAAAAGCGAATTTCCGACGGCAAAATCCGTCGGAAATCCGTTGAAAACTGCCGTTTCTTACAAATTTCCGACGGATTTTGTCTGTCGGAAAAAGCCTCATCAGAACAAATATTTGTGACGAGATCTCCGACGGATTGTTCTTACGGATTTCTGACGAACTTCCGATGCATTATGAATGGATTTTTAACAAATTTCCGACCGTTTTTTGAGTGATTTCCTATGGATTTTCGACGAAATTCCAACAAACGTTTCAATGGATTTACAACAAAGTTATGACAAATTGCCGACGAATTTCCAACGGATTTGATGGATTTCTAAAGAATTATTGACGGATTTGCGACGGATTTTCAACCATGTTTCTATAAAATTCCGACAATCTTCTAAAGGATTTTTAACAAATTTTCGACGGATTTTTAATGATTTATCAATGGATTTGCGACGGATTTTTATAGTATTTTCGACGGAGTTCTAAAGAATTTCCGACGGATTTCTAACGAATTTCTAAGAGATTTCTAACGAATTTCACACAGATTTCTAACGAATTTCTCATAGATTTTAAACATAATTTCAACTAATTTTCGACGTTCCTATTAAACATTGGGTAGTTTTCCGGAAAATATATAAAAACTGAACAATAAATATTGAATTTCGATAACAATGCATATAACATAATTATAGTAAATATATAAATAACTATAAACAAATACCAAACAACGAATTTCGATAACAAACTTCAAATTTAACAAATATCAAAATCTTTCAAAAAGCACTTAGTTAATTGGCTAACAAGCATTAAGAAATGCAAGTAAGTTTTGTTTATAGTAGTTAGTTGGGAATTGGGGGTAGCCTCTCATTCAAAATTTTCAAAATATCATCCACTTTTTCATTCGTTTGCTTAGTTTCTTCTTCTAACCGAGTCACTCATTCTTCGACTTCATTCAATCTCTGTACCTACATAGTTAAACACATACAATTTAGTAACCATGATGAATAACTTTGTATTACATATAAAATCTTTACAAGTTACGTACATCATTGTGAGTTTATAAACGCACTATAACTTATATCACACTATATGTGAATAAATCTATACAGGCTGTATGTACTATTCCATATTTTTACCAATTAAGACTCATATGTGACATATTAGGACTTGGAATTATAATAGATATGTATGGGTCACATTGGACTGGAATGACTTATATATGAACCTAATATTACTCACTTTGTCCATTAAAACCGTTATAATATAGTATTCTTTTATTTCATCCTCAATCAATCATACGGGTCATATTGGATTGGAATAGCCCATAAGAAAACTAATACATAAGTCAAACATGAATTTGAAATGTATGACATTATGAATCATAATGTAGCACGCTTCAATTCTAAATCTAATGTAAGAATCTGGCTAATAGAAAGATATAAAATCACGTCTAAAAAATATCTAACGTGATTAGAAGTTGGATGACTAGCATGATTAGCATTTGATGTGGCGGTGTTTGACATCCCTGGACCACTAGTGCTATCACCGGGGACTCCAAACAATCTCCCTTTTTTCATCCCTCCGGTAGCGGTTTCCCATAGATCCTTATCAAGGTTAGATTAGAATGACCAAAAAAACATGAATATAACTCGGTTAACATAACCATTTGCATGTATTTGCCAAGAATCCAAGATGTTTATAAACATGTTTATTTGTCCGGAAAATGTCAAGAGGTGTGGTGCAGATGTTTATTACTCACTCATAAGAGCATTAACTCATCAAGCCCTACACCTCCTGCTGTTGGGTTTTTAATCTTGACATGTTATTTTTATTAGTATTTTAGTACTTGTTTATTTATTGAATTAAATAAAATGGGAGTAGGTCATAGGTTGAGTGGGTCATTTGGGACCGGGTATTTTGGGGAGCACTAGGACGTGAGTTTGTTGCTGAAAAAGAGGAAACATGGGGTTATTTTTTCTTCTCCAGATGAGTATGTACCGACTATAAATAGTCACCCACTTTATTGAATTTAAGTAATATTCTTCCTTCACAAAATCTTTCTTTCTTCTTTCTTTTTTCTTTAAAAACTCAAACACATAAACACATTTGAAGGGGCCTGATAACCAACACTTGGTATGAGAGCCACAAGTAGGGAGCAAGCAAGAACCGATTGCAACCTTATGCAATCAAGAAGAGAGCAAGTAGCAAAGCCGCAAGTAGCAATAGTTGATAAGCAAGAAAGCAAGGAGCAAGAAGAAAAGAAGCAAGTTCGAGATCAAGACCTTTTTTAAACTCGAAAGTTTAGCAAGAAAATGGCAGAAAATGCAGGAGCCTTGACGACCCGCAAGTAAGGTAATGTACCTCTTCAATGTCCTAAACTAACCTAAACGAACTACACTTCTTGGTCGATTTTGGTTGAGACGGTGTTATGGGCATACGGTTTATGGGATGCGGTGGATCTCGTAACCCGAAGGAACCATGGAAGCGAAGAAAAACTGTAGGTCACAATTGTATCAAGTATCAATCAATGGTGAAGCAATACCACAATAATATGTATGAACTTGAATCTACGAATGAAAGAACCGAGAAAACAAAAGTATACGGCAGAGTAAACATGTATTGTATTGCTTAAAGATTTAGGGTTTACAAACTTGTATTTATACCCCTTGGGTATTTACAATAGCTACCCTAAACTATGACTAATACCATATAGAAACTAAACTTCAAGAAAATATAATAAACACAACAATAGGGATCTAACAATCTCCCCCTTTGCGTTCATTTTACAATTAAGCATAATAAATAAAAATACTCTATTTAAGCACCAAACAATCTCCATGTTTAGAATATGCAGAGATTCTTTTTCTTTCTTCAATAAACAGCAGGAGATCGTTCTTTGAAGTTTAAGTCTTCACAAGATCTTCAAAGACTCATCAACAGTGATCAAGTTATTTATCAGAGATTATAGTAGAAGCCTCGGGCTTATGAGAATTTACAACCATGATCATCTCTTTTGTCTTCATGAGAACAATATAATGAGCATAACATGAGAATAATGTATCCTGATTATGCACATATGTTGCTCGAGGGTTGGATTGGTTGTTTTTGCACCTTTGAAAATTTTTAGAAACAAAATTTTCTCCCCTTCGAATGTAACTCGTGATCTTTAACATTAAAATCTGAAACTTTTTCAGAATCTTGCTCCCCCTTGACTTGATATTCACCTTAACACATGAATTATCTCTATCTTCAGCTACACACTTTTGATGATTCAGGTGATCATCCCTTATATTTTCTCAAAATCAAGTGAAATATGTTCCTTAAACTTGACTTGACTCTCCCCCTCATGATGGTTAGGGTCCATCATGATCATCATGCACATTTAAACCACAATCAGCTTGATTTTGGCATGACTCAGAATAATATTACAATTAACACAACCATTGTAACACCGGGATCATATAGATTTCCCGTTAACACTTCAGTTTAAATAAACTAAGTGGCCTACGTTTAGCATTGGCTTGATGTTAGCACAGGTAGGATTTCCATCTATCATTGTAAATATCATAAAGATATTACTCTAGATGTTCTGGCACTGTCAGACAAACAGGCGGATGATTCCACAGTGTCCTAGAATAAGAATAATATTGAAATTTACTCTAGACTCAATAAGTGCATTGAAAGAAGTCAGGGACGGGAGTAGCTGTCCTCCTATTTTCAATACCAACAATCTCTAAGTGAGATGTCAATAGTGTTTGTAAAAATATCCGTGTGAAGTTGAAACAATCATCTTTTAAGATATAATTGAGTAGTTGTGTGGGGTTAGTGCATTGCATCACTGGGTCCATGATGTCTACTTCAATACCAGTATAAACTAATAGTAGATGCGGCTACCCAAATATTTGATACAGTCTCGTAATGATCTTCCTTTTCTTTTGATCCTGTCTCACACCCTCAACTATCGAAATATTTTTCAACTTCTTCCTCAAACTTTCTTTCCAAAATGAATGTATGTATCTACGTTTGGATGCATCTTGACACTTTCTATCAGCAACGAATATGAACAAACAAAATGATATTCATGAAGATATATTGTTGATATGGATTTGTTGATACAGATTGTCAAGAAAAATTTAAACAATCAAAGAATGCAAACAATCAAAGATTTATGAAATAACAATAATGATTTTTCAAATTGAGCTCAAAGCAATTTGCTTATCATAAGCACCCCCATCTCCTGTTCCACTCCTCTCAGATTCATTTTATCTCTACACACCAATCAGTATCCCGTGATAACCGATTCTGCTCACCTATTTGACCTGGTAAACCCTTACTTAGTTTTGGCTAAAGATGAACTCCTAGGGCAGGTCCTTCCGGCTATGGATTGACCATAGGAGTAAGTAACTTTCTACACTCCCTCACTTATGGTGCAATTCGATCATTAGAATACAATGAATCAATCATAGATGTAAGATTGATTACCAAATATTGGCACAAGATGAATACTTTCCAAAAGAAATGTATCGGATAAAGAAAGGATTTCAGAATTATATGAGTTGGAATTCAGGAAATGAACGATGATCATTTGAAAGATCAACAAGAAAACAGGCAAAGTATCAAAATGAAACAAAGAATGAACTAGAAAACAAATTTTGAAAAATAAAATCTTTTTGTGTTTTGAACATTTATGTTGTTTTTTGGATTTTTGATTTTTCAGTGTTTTTGAATCTTTGATTTTCAATGTTTTTGGATTTTCTAAAAAAGAAACTGGAACAAAAAGAAATATTTTTATGAAAATTTTCTAATTTACTCCCCCTACAAGCATGCATAAAGAAAACAATTTTTTTTAATAAAAAAATGCATACTTGCGGGTCTTGAAGACTTGTGCTCCCCTGCAAGTAACAATCAACACAAGTTATATTAAATAATGATAAATCACAAAAGAGTAAGCTTCTCAGGTCATCAGGCTCGAGCTGATGCTAAACACAAAGATTTATGTGATGAACCGCTGGAACACTCTTTAGTCTTCTAGCCATGAGATTTGAACTTCTTCGTGATCGAACACACAGTTGTTTCGACTTCACAATATTCTCCAAAGTGTAACTGTGGTGTTCCAAAATGTCTGCAGGCTTATCTGCAAACAAATTATGCAGATTTTGGTACCCTTTTGAGTTTGGGTCTAGGAGGATTAGGAGAATTAACTACAGATTCGTTTTTAGGCGTCTATTTGTAGTTAGAATTCAGTTTCTCCTTTTGAATGTTCTAGTTGATCAAAAATGTGTTTACTCTTTGAGGAGAGGTACAAATTTTCTCCTTAGATAACTTTATGAGATGTTTAATAGAATACACCTTAAATAGATATTTCACATCAGGCTTATCTAAAGCATCCCAACAAGAATTAACAAAAGTAGAAGATTCATACGTCTTATCCTTAGCTTGAGAATAAACATTAGAATTAAAACCAAACTTATTTGAAAAATTGGTCTTTGCACAACTAGAACTATTTCCAGCATACGAAGCTGGTCCATGTACATGACCAAAATTGTTGTTGTAACCACCATAATTATAGTGATTATTAGCGTTGTTTTGGTACCCACCATAACTAGAATGATTTTTCTCTTGAAAGCGTCTTTTTCTAGCTTCTAGAAAGCTCTTTCTTTTCTCCAGCCACAATGCTCTTTTGGCTTGCCTCTTACTTAAAGGTTTCTCTGTCATCACTTCCAAATCTTGGTTAGGAAATTTAACGCATTGATTATGCTGAGAGGTGCTACATTGATCAACAAAAATTTTATCTCCAAGATCAGACTCCATTAACTCATCAAAATTCTGTTCATCAACAGATTTTCCTTTGTCTTTGAAAGACTCCGTTAATTCAACAAAATTCTGTTCAACAATAGAGTTTTCTTCGTCTTTTAAAGAGTCTTGAGTATTCAAAAATAAGTGCGGTTTACACAGAGCACATTTATGAGGAC
>JAUEJL010123452.1:0-11718 GCA_032274825.1 Drosophyllum lusitanicum | reverse complement strand
TGCTAATTCCCCTCAGTTGATTGTTTTTGCAGGTTTGTGAGTTGTTGGTTTTGTTGAAGGAAAGCTCGACCCTGCTCTGATATGTTTATGTATTTTCAAAGGAAACAAGCCATAAGTATTTTTGTAACACCAAGACGAAAGTTGTATTTGTGAACAGAAGCTTTGTTGTTTGTGAATATTTGTACTTATGTAAAGTTTGTTTAATTAAAGCTTTCGCAGCGTGTTTAAAAAAAATGGCTTAGGATTTTCCGGTGTTACAGAATGATATTCTTTCTTTCATATATATGAATCATCTATCAAGTAGTCAAATTAAAGTGTGAGAAATTACAATTTGGTCGAGTTTATACTTACTTTGGAGAAAGAAAGAATTTGTTACTCTTTTAAAGGAGGAAAAAAAAGGAAAGCTATTATGTGTTCTATAATATTCAAATAAAGTTGTTTCCATTGGGTCAAGTGTAAATGCATAAAATTTAAAAGTTGTTCTTGGTCAAAATAATGTTTGTTATTGATGTGTGAATAAGGGTCTAGATTACCACACTATATACAAGGATGACCTAATCACACAATAATATTGCAAAGGTAATTAAAGGGTATCGTCTCCACAGAGAATAGTTTAGCTGATTACTAATTATTAAAACACACTCAATTAACCTATGAAAAGTTGATTGGAAAAGGGCTTTTGTTTTTAACTAACTACTCTACCAAGTTAACTAATCAATTAAAAAGATTGAAACTTTAGTTAAAGGAACGAACTTTTGACGAATTCTAATCAATGGGAAAAGACTTTCACTATGATTAACTCCCTCTAAACATAGATTTGGTTGTTAAGACCCGATTAAATGGAATTCCCTAGAGGTTGATTGATTAGCTTTCGTTCAATTTCTCGCAATGCTAAGACACGGTTCCTAGGTTGTTAAGACCCGATTCAATCTCTCGCAATACCGCTCATATGTGGGATCAGATTTCTCGTCTCTCATAATCCTAGAACTTTCGTTTCAAGAATTAGTCCTTTAAACAATTAACTATGTTATTGGTGTTCAATTTCAACCCTGTTTCTAGTGAGTTGCCTACGACGTCACCTGAATGAAAAGTAGAAGAAATCACACAATTACGACACTTTCATGATCAATAAATACTTGGAATTAACAAACCAAACAAGCAAAGGTTAAAGCTAAAAGCTTTAAGGGTTCTTTAATTGATAAACAATAATTGTTCAAGAAAACCAAATAAATCCATAAAGATAACCAAATCTAGTCTAGGGTTTGTCAAATCATTGTGAATACAAGACGTCTAACACTTAGACATACTAAAATTAACCAACATTAAACAAAAACTCAAGATAGAACACATCCCGATTGAACAAGAAATTAATCAAACCGAATAAATGTTGATGAAGGAACCACTTGAATCTTCTCCTTGAATGAAATAAAGTAGAAAGAATGTAGTAAACCACGTATTCAGCTCCAGAAATACACTCCCGATCAGAATCCTCCGAAAGATCTCCCATTTGATGATGTGAAAAATCAAATATATATATATATATATATATATATATATATGTATATATATGAGGTTCCCGGCGGACTCGCAGCACGAGGAGGTGATAAACCTTATTGTTTTTCAAATTTCAAAAGTTCCAACCGACCAACGAATGTCTCGCGGCGCGAAGCTTTTTGTGAAAACCGACCAACGATTTGTACCCAGCGCGAGAGATTTTCTTCACGTCAAGCTCATCTTATTTTCTAATTTTTTTGACTTCCTTTGCTCATTTCTTCACAAGTTTAGTCATTTTTGTATCAAAGGACTTGAAAACACACAAATTAGGTACGAAATACCCATTCTTTTAATATATTTCTCAAATAAAACCAAGATATCAGTGGAAAATGCATGTATGAATTTGACAATATCAGTTATCGAAAGAGGTCGAAAAAGCTTTAAAGTTGTAAGTTAGCATAATTGTTCAATATGGGTAAAAGAAATCGACTGAGATGCAACTGGTAAAGGCTAAATGACCTAATAGTTGTTTTGATTTATTACTGTAAATTTCTTCCTCCGTGTACAACTCACTAAAGGATTGGATAGATTGTGCATTGTATAGTAATTAATAAAGAGTGTTACTAATTAGACTCTCTGTCTTTACATCCCAGAAACATTGCATCAATTATATTATTAATTTTTAGTACATCAAATACACAAAGAGTGCAGATATGTTATTGATCACACCCAATGTTCCTTAAAGAAGAATGTTATTGATCTATTGCACCTTAGCATTCTTATATCCAAATATGGTCAAGTAACTTGTCAAAAGAGTCTAAAGAAATACACTATTTAGGCCATCCATATGGCTAACCTTTCACGTTAGCCAACCTGAATACCATATTAGCACCATGTCATTTTTCTCTTCTATTTTTTTCCAATCCAAATGTCAAGTATAACTCAAAATAACCCAATCTTTTTCTCATTTTTAATTTATTTTATTATACATTTAATTATTAAACAAAATAAAATATTTATAAATTATATGATAAAAACATATAACAAATAATAGCGATAAAAAAACTTCATAACATTAAAACTATTAATAACATTTTGCTTACATTATAAAAAGAGATTAATAATAATAATAAAATTTCCATTCGTCCCATCCATACAATTTTCTAATTCTTTCCTTTTTTGTCAAAGTAGCCTTCAAAACATGTCCTATAAGGTGATTATGTGAGGCAATATAAAACTCGAAGTGTTTTTTGAAACATGCTTCTTGATGTAGTTTTAATTCATTTCCTTTTACTGCCAGCGCTTTTTCCTTTACTTCAAACTTTCTTCATTTTATAAGTCATGTTACTCTTAGCCCGTTGGTTGAATCTGTTTATTTGACCCAGTAAATTATTGACACTTTCTTCCAGAGTCGAGTCGATCATATTAGAACTTGTTGATGGCTTCTTTCCCTTATTCCTCAGACGGGCCGTTGAGGCTCCTCAATCTCAACCTCGTCAAATCTTCATCATCACTGTTTAAGTTACAACGTGTATCGGAAGACCTGGTCGTGTAAATTTTTGAATCCAACGTGTTATGTTTTGTAGGTCGGGAAGCAGGCTTCTCCATCGGCTGTACCCGGTGTCATTTTGGACAATTTTTAAGGACGTTTGAAGCTTGTTCATGGCTAAAAGTAGTCCATCTATTACCCTCTCGGTAACGGTAGTGCGCTATTTGTATAATCTCGTCTTTGTTTGTTCCACTTCGTCTAGTATTTATGAAGTTGTAGATGACAGCAAAACACGATATCTTCTTGTTTATGTCTTTAAATTTGGAGGTGATTTGATTAACGTTTCTATACACTCCATGACCCATTTGTGCGTAAAACAAGCTCTCGATTCGACCCCAGAACTTTTAACATCTGTATAATAATAATAATAATAATAATAATAATAGATTTATATAACTTGTTTGCGCGTTTCCAACTACGGGATCCTCCGAAACGTCAATCCACGCCCATACTAACGACACTTCCTCCTCTTTAGTCCATGCTATTGCTTTTGCTCCTTTTTCAACCTTTTTTTTATTTCCCCGCTTGTGGTGTCAGGTTCTTTGGTTGTGTCGGGTTTGATTGTTGTGTCGGGTGGATCGTGGTGTTTCTGGTTGTTGGGTTTTCGAAACATAGTCGTTTTCTTGTGATTGGTATGTCTGGTTGGAAGCCCATGGACGTGTCTTGTTGCACAAATTGTTGGAAGCTGGGGGATGGGTTATCTGAAGAATGCGGGGTTGAACCCGAATTTCTTGCTCGGTTGCGATGGGATGTAGGTGTGGTGAAATTTGAATTCATGTTGAAGTACATATATAAAAATTAATGGAAGAAATTTGAGAAGTAGATAGATTGTTGTGTGAAAATAATAAGTAAAAGAGTGTGTGTGTGTGTCTATATAGTATGTAATAAAGTGAAAACAAGAAAACTAGCCGTTATAATAGCTCAAATTAAAAAAATAGAAAAAGTTTTGGGTTCGAGAACACATACCCCTCACCCGATTAGGTAAAGATGAGAAGCGTACCGGTCGAAGAGACAGAGCCGGCCCAAGTACTGGGCGGCCCGTGCGCAGGCCTAGGGCATCACTTGGCTTTAGGGGCATCATATTTCCGATCCAATACATATATACCTAGACCCATTAAAAAAATAAGTTTACATTATTTGGGCTTGGCCGCTTGGGAATTTGAGGAATAAGGCAGAAGAAACAAAGGGTTGGGAGAAACGAAGAGGCGGATGAAACGAAGGGATGAACGACGATAGGGCAGCGACGGGAAGAAACCGAAGAGTTGAGTAGTCGAATGGCCTTCTTCGAGACTTCCAATGGGATACCAATTTCAATGTTCAATCTCTCATGCTCCACCATTTTGCCCCACTTTCGACCTTCGATTAGATCCTCACGACCTCATCCACTTTGGTATCTCGATTTTCACATTGCTTTGTCGTCCCTATTTTGACTTGTTGTCTGCCTGTCTCTCGTCGCCCATTGCCACATGTTATCATATTGATTTGTCATCCCGTCCATCGGCCGTCGCCCAATGCCTGAGTCCTCACGGCTCACAAAAGGTTATCGCCCTCATCCACTGCCACTCGCCGTCGCCCAAAAGGTTTGTACTTTTTTTTTACTTTTAAGTTAAACTTGTAGGATGACCAAAATTCCAATACCTATTGCTTCTTTTTAAATCTGTTTGCAGAATGCAGATTCATGTTGTCTTTTACAATTATGATCCCTGAGCTTTATAAAATGATATTACTTACCATTACGAATATTCTAAAAGCTAAAATTATAAACAAGTGTTGAAATTGTAAAGGCTAAAGTTCTTTAGATTTCTATTTTTGAGTTTTGATTTTGTTTGTCATTCCAAACTCTAGTAAATTATCATTCTAGTTTAATAGTTTTGATTCTTGATGATGAATCTATATGCCTAATTCCCTAAAAGGCTACATTATGTATTATTGACTTAATGTGTAGTTGTATCAGTGTATCTATGACAGTATCTCAAATAGTTAAACTTAAATGTGTTTTTTTTTTCAAATATGTGATTTTTTAATCTGTTTGTCACATATTAATATACTAGTGTTGTTTCTGATTATATTCCTTAAGACTTCAATTGAAATCTGAATTTTGTTTAGTGTTTCATAATTATAGAAATATGATCTTACTGTTTTAATCTATAATATTTTAATATTTCTAACTGTGTTCTATTAAGGTTTTAATAGAAATCTGATCTTAGTGTTTTGATGAAGAGCAGAATACATGAAAATACAATTAACTCTGTCTTAATTATCATTGTATATAACTAACTTTACATTCTTAAAAATAATACAATCAACTTTCAAAATTCTCTTATTGTACGCAAACAACTTTTTATATGTCTAATATTTAGCTACTATTATATACAATGAATTTTTCCATAATTTCCATAGTATACAACAACTTACATATAATGGGAGGACTATAAAAGTTGATTGTATTGTTTAAAATTTTTTTTTGACTGTATACAATAATAAATAAGACAAAGTTCATTATATTTTAATGCAATTTACCCTTTGATGAATTTGTATGTGTTTTGTTTATTGAAATGTTGTAGTCTTGAAAAATTAATCAAAGTTCGTCTAACTAAAAGAGCCAAAGTTCAATTATACAATCTTTGAAGTTTGATAGCTTGAAGCTTAATTATGTTTTATCCTTCTAAGCTTGAGCTTTATTTTGTATTCTGTGATTTATGTCTAATATCTTGCTAAATTGCTTTATATGCTTAGTTGCATGATTGCTTAGTTGCGTGATTGTTTAATTAATTGCTTAGTTGCTTGATTTAAGCACTAACATATCTCATCGATCACAATAATCGGGTGCTCAAAATAGAAAACGTAAAGTAAGAGAACAAGAACTTGTTAATTCATTTCAAGGATCACTAAATAAGTATATTATTAATTCATTTCATATATCGTTTGTGCGTAGTAAATTTCGTACATAAAAGCATTGGTAACCCGTTTCGCACAGGATATCAAAACTCTTTGAACTAGTCTTGCGAAGAGAACCCAAAGGATTGGAAGGACTTTGGATGAGGCCACACGGAGAGTCTTAACAGTATGCGGGGATTGACGTAATGAGGTTTTGTTGGTTGACCAGGACTGATAGTATGTTATTATATACTACACTCCTCTTGCCATTCTTTCTTGTTAGTATAAAATAATATAAAATTATTAAAATTTAAATCCAGATTCATATGTATCGCTTTTTGTGAACAGCAAAAATCAAAAATACATATATAAACAAAAAAGTCCACTAGCAACAAGCTACATGAAAACAACAAGCTAAATAAAAAAATAACAACATTAAATAAAAATAGTCTTTTTATAATATCAACTCCTCCAACCTTAAGATGCAAGAAATACATTAAATCACAAAAGTTAGATCTATTTTGCTTCATCATACAATTAATTTTTATATTTTTTAAAATTTCTCTTTAATCACTCTTCTAATAGTTAAATAAAATATGATAATAGTATTCTTTCTTTTTAGTTTTTATGGTTGATGGGTCTGTAAGTTTGCACTCTTTACCATATTTCTGCACCTTGCAGAAGAATCAGATGAATAAATGTTTGTTTTTTATAAAAATACAAAGGAAATAATTAATGCAAAATAACAAATCCATTTTTTTTTAATTACAGGAATAAATTAAAAAGTTTAACATAGCGGTACAGATTTTTTTTGGTTCTACAGAATTCTGGCAAAGTGGCGATCAGTCAAGTAATTTATTGTGCATTGTAGGGTAAAAAAGTAATAATGAAAACTATAGGGGGCTATTTATCATAAAATGACAACCCAACGAAATGACAAGTCGGCGCAGGAGAATGTTGAGCTACCTGTTTCGCTTTTCTTCACTCTATTCTTATTTTTACCCGAAATTATATTTTATCCTATTGAATTTTTTATTTTATAGTTTTATTTATAAGATGATAACGTTAATTTTTTATATTTATTTTTACCCATAATTTTAATATCTATCTTTATCGAATAAGTAAGAGGACAATTAAAAATCTTCTATCTTGTAATATAAATAAAAAACTAACTATCATTAATTTAATTAAAAAATCTTAACCTTTCATTTAATCAAAATTAAATTTTGACTATTTATTTAGGTTAAAATAAAAAACTCAATTTTGACTTTTAATAGTCAAAATTGAAACTATATTTTAAAATTATATAAGATAAGGTTATATCTAAGTTGATATAAATTTAATATATCTAATTATTATTCTAAATTAAAAATCGACAATAATTAAAGTTGATGATATGAACATCTTAGTAAATACAAATTACATATTATTTTGTATTAATTTAAAATTAAGATCAACCCTTTAGTATTCTTTTAATATTAATAACTAAATTAGATACTCGTGTGATATACGAGTTCATTATAAAAAATAAAAAATATTAATAAAAATATACTAAATAATTATATAAATCCAAATTAACGAGAATAAAAAAAACGGCAATAGACAACTTTAATTTAAAGTCAAAATTGAATCAAAGTTTAACAAAAAGAAAGGAAAAATTGGATTTCGGAATTTCTAGAAATGGTTGTTTCAAATTCAATTATTAAAAAATTTATCTATTTCGGAATCAGGTTTGATTTTATTTGTTTACAAATCTTATCATAAATAAATTTTACATCCTTCTAAAGTTGTTATTACTTACTTTTTTATATCGACTGAAATTAATATATATTTTTTAATTTAAAGAAAGTCTAAGATCATTTCATTCATTCATACAAAACAATCACATATTTAATTAAACGATCTTTACATAAATAATTATGTATGACCTGTGTATTTACACGGACATTTATTTAAACTAGTACTTAATAGAAGAGTATAAAAGCTTTCATGTTCATTTTATTCTTTTTTCTTTCACACAAAATTACCTAATTTTTGTGTAAGTTACATGATAATACAATGAAGTTTGTCTTACTTACTATTATATATAAAAAATATTTTTTCTGAAAAAACAATTCAATCAAATTTCATAATCAACTCATTGTATGCAAATTGTTGTATATAATGAAAAATTTAACAAAATATATCGTATACACTGATAACTAAAACCCAGACACGAAAAGAAGTTGTTTGCATACAATGAAAGAATTTAGAAAGTTGATTATATATTTGTATTGGCTGTGAGAAAAACGTTAGTTGTATATAATAGTAACTAATCCAAAGTTTATTAAATTTTCATGTAGTTTGCCCGTAATGTTATTAGATAGTTTCTATATCATTCTACTAGATCATCATACTTATTAAATGAAGACAAATATTTAAGTCATGAGAAAAAAATGATTGAAAGAGAATTGGTTTTTTATTCCACACCGACCACATGTCATTATCTACTGAGTAGGATAAAAATAAATATTTTCATATTATTATATTATCCAACTATATTAAATCCCGGTGTGATACATATGTTGATTTAAAATATGATAAATATTAAATATTAATAAAAATATATTAAATAAAAATATAAAGAGAAATAAATGAGGATTAAAAAATGACAACAAACAACGTTAACCCATGAACCAGCGGTGGAATCGTCGACGCAAGAGAGAGCAAATGTGACGGCAAAAGCGTGGTAAACATGAAAATACGTAATTGCATTTATTGTACAAGTCATCGATCAATATTGTTACAGTTTGAAAGACAGAAGATGATGAATGATGTGAGGCCAAAGCCGAAAAATATAAAGGAGAAAAAATATAGTTTAAAGACATCCTACTGGTTTCAAAAGGTGGCCAGGATCTTTTTTTAAGCGAAGGTTTGAAAGAAATTTTGGGTTAGGGTATTCGTTTTGCCATATTACAAACTCTTATATAAAAATCTTAGCTTGATGTTGTTGGTTTTATAAATAGTGTGGATAAAGAACACCAAAAAAACGGTGTTATAACTCTTCCTCATTGTTATCACAGAGAGGGAGTAGAGTACCATTAGAGCATTCGAAACGGCTTTGTAATAAGCTAGTGAAAGGGCAAAAAATGAGTGCTCCTCGTGAACTCCATTGCACTAGGTAAGATGGGCTCATGGTCCATCATCTCGCAGTGGTGGTAACGAGCACGTAGGCTCATGTTCGTGTTTGTTTTTGTTTTAAATGATTTAACATAATTTGGTGGTCAATTGACGATAGTGATGGGTAGTGATTATTATGAGAGGTTAGACCATAAGCATCCATCCCTCTTCATCCCAATAACTCTCACATTTATCCACTTTAATCATTCTCTATTTAAAAAAAAGTAAATAAATAAATGTAGAGAGAGGAGAGATATAGAGAGAAGAAGAGAGAAAATAGGGGAAAATGAGCGTGACGTTGAACCAGCTAATACCTATCACTTACGCTATGTTCCAGAATTTTATTTTGAAGAGAAAAGAAATAATTTGAAAGGAAGGAAGAAAAGAATTAAAAAAATTTGTGGTCCAGAGTTTTTTTATAAGAAGAGAAAAGGAGTTTGGAAAGAAACTTTTATTAACCTTCTCTTCTAAACTTTCCTCTCAAAAGTGAAAAGATTTGGATGGAAAGGAAATGAAAAGTTTTATGATTTATCATTAGTGACTAAATTACCCCTAACAATAACTAATAATTTTAGAAAATAAGGGTATTATTATAATATAACTCGTTTTTTCCTTTCTCTCTAACTCGGGAACACAAAATAAAAACAACTCTTTCTATTCTTTTCTTCAAACTTGAGAACTCGAAAAACTAAAACTATTATCATTTCTCTCCTTAAAATTTTTTTCTATTATTTTCTTTCGTATCTAAAACTCAGGAACACAACGTTAGAGAGGAAGGAGTGGAATGATAGTAGAGGGTGTGGTGGGCAAACCACTTGGGTGGTGAGTGTGGTACCACACCATAGAGGTGTGGTGTGAAAGGGGATGTGATGACTACCACTTGGGTGGTAGTGATGTAGTGGATGTGTGTGACCATTTATTTATTTATTTTAATTTTGATTGGTTGGTAGGGTAATATATAGGTTCCAAAATTTGATGTGGTAGAAAGTAATCACTACGAGACTGATTGGTAAAAGAAAAAAACTGACGTGACGGTGCGACGGGTGTGGAAGTGTGTTACCACTCCTTGCTCTCTTAGAGTGAAGAGGGTGAGGGTGAGGGTGACGGCGTGGCAATGGGTCACGCTCCATCCAACTGAATGGATACACCTAGCCGTAGTGATATGTTAATAATGTTAACATGATTGCCAGTAAAACAGTAATGCTAGCTGTTATAAATTTATAATGAATACTCTTAATGCCACTCTTTTTTAAGATCTAAACCTTATTTATGATTTTTTTATATGGCCGATGTTTTAAAATATGATAATAATAATTAAGAGTTATGGATAAAAGTAAAATAATATAATTTTAGTTCTAAAAATGGTAACTACAGTAATAGAAATATAATGTAAAGTTGAAATTTAATAGAACACCTTTTTAAAAAACTAAAAGGAAAAAATAACTTTGCTAGTTCTCAACTTTTACGTTTTTTTTAAGTACGTACTTTACTTTTTTATCTTATATATTAAGTATTACATTATTGAAAAAGTGACTCTTCTATCCTATATATTAAGTACTATATTATTTGAAAAATAACTGTACTAGTTCTCAAGTTTTATATTTTTTTCAAAGTAAGTACTTTGTTATTTTACTTTTACATAATTGAAAAAATGACTCACCGGATAAAACCCATCCTTAAGACCCGTTCAGGCCTTTGTCAATCTGGTATCCGAGTCGGTTTCTGGTACGCAAACCCTATAAGATAATATCAATACACGTAATACCGCTGGACTATAAAACTTTTAATACTTTTATTCACGGCTCTTAAAGAAGTTTCCTTTAAAATAATAAAATTTAAAAAGTTGTATATAAACTGAGATGGCTGTGAAAGGTAATTTAACAAGATCTTCCTTTAATATTTTTTTCTTAATTATTTTATTATTTCATAAACCTATCTACTTGTTTCATATATAAAATAAAAATATAATAGCTGAAAAAATAACAGAGAAAAGAAAAAGTAAAAAAGTAAGTATATATGGGGGTTTGTGTAGAAAGAAAGATTTGGATTTTGGAGGGATGTGAAGGCGGCAAAAGGAATGGATTGAGGTTTGTCTTCTCATCTTTCCTTTTCTGCAGGTATTCCCATCATCATTCCTCAGCCCTGTCTCCATCGTCATCATCACCACCTCTAAATTAAACTAGACTTTTGTTCCCCTTTGACCCTGCATTTAAATCAAATAAATTATTCACTTAACTTAATAGTTAATTTTTTTTTAACAGCAAAAGGCCCAATAATAAGGAGTTTCGACATAACCATCATTTCCGATTTAAGGACCAACATTTTATTATTAGAAATAAAACACATCTAGCAAGTTGCTAGATACCAAAAGCACGCATAGCTACATAGTTAACAACATAGATTACACATGTTGTTGAGTACGATTACTTCAAAAACAAGACGATGGAAAACTACACCAATCTATCCATCTTTTATTGAGCCCTTGAATCCCCGATCGATGATTAAACCAAAAGAATGATAATGCTTGTATTTGGCTAAACATCAATCCTTCAATTTCTTGACTCGAGGTCGAAAACACCTTACCATTTCTCGCCTTCCAGATTATCCAAAAGAAAATGAAAATAATTCCCATAAAAGCT
>JAUEJL010123442.1:0-11720 GCA_032274825.1 Drosophyllum lusitanicum | reverse complement strand
GTAACTTTGAAGAGTCCAATACATTAAATGGTAACTTTAAAAGTTCGATACATACAATAGCAAAACGTGACAAGTTGGATACATTTTTACGAACTAAACCCTATATTAAATATCTTATCATACCAAAAAAATAAAATAAAATAAAATGCATGTGCTATGATTTATAAGGTGACAATTATTCTTCAACTTCCATAATGGTTCCATGCTTATCAAGTGGCCTAGTCTTGTATAGTTATTGGATTACTAAGTATGTATAAATTGGCCTTTGTTATAAAGTACAAAAAAAGTTGTAATAAAATAAAATTACATTGGCTTTTGTTAACTTCATACCTTGACCTTATACTCTTATCAAGTTATATCATTTTGTCAAATTATAAATCTATATAAATCTTTAGTCTGTAAATTTTTTAAAATTCAACAGTATACTGTTAAGTTTGAAATTCTATTTGATTTCAATAGCTTGAGCTTAACTGAACCCCAAATCTCAAACTCAAGCTCAACTCAATGAATTAGATAATACTCTCAAGTTCAACTCAACTTGAAATAGTAGTAAATTTCTTTTAAAACAACATTTATTTAAAGCTTTTTAAGAATACAATACGTGACTAGATGTTACTCTTTGATATAGATATGTAGGCAATACATGTATTTATAAAAGATAAAAATGTAATTTAGCATAACCTTGACTAGGCTTGTAATTTTAATGTTGATATTTAGTAACTCACGAGTTCTCTTAATTTGATTACACCCCTAATCAACATTACTTGGTGTAGTAATCTTGTTAGTTTAAAAATCTCTTATACTATATTAAAGTGTGTATAAAGGGTAAGTTACACTAAAATATAATAAACTTTACTTTATTTATTATTGTATATAATAAAGTTTTTTATTTTAAAAAACAATATGATTAACTTTAATAATTTTTTCATTGTATGCAAGTTGTATTATATATAATAAAAAAATTATAAAAGTTGATCGTATTGTTTTTAAGAAAAAAAAATTAATTTTATATCCAGATAGTTATCACAAAGATCATCATATTTTTATAGAATTTGTCCATTGTACAAAACTTGACATGATTCTCCTTTTTTTTGTAAAATTAAAGTATTGTTTAACAATATAAATTAAGGAAATTTTTAGATAAAAAAAGGAACTACAAGTTATATGATGCTTGCTTCTGCATTAAATTCAAATTAATTAATCTTATATTAATATGATGATGATTGAAGAAAAATAATTTAAGTATATCGAGTTTAATGCAATTATTTCGTATAATAATTCTTTTAAACTAAAACAAATTATACAAAAGGGGAGGAGGAGGGGGGATATTCAAATAATTAAAAACCACTCTAAAAAAAAGAACGAATAAATTTCATTTATAAATTTCTATATGTAATTATGTTGTATGTTATAGGGTTAATTTACACGTGAATGTGCTTATGTTTGACACGAGGATTGTGTTTGGTATTTCATTTGCTTTTGTAATCTTACGTTTTAGACCACAATTGAAACGTTTCAGACAGTATATCGATCTATTTTTTTGTTCAGCGGGTCTAATTTGACTTAGAAGTCGGAAAGAAAAACACCGCCCTCCTTATTATCTCTTGAAAGTACGCTTCATGGGTACCTCAACCTTGCGGAAGACATACTCAACAAAGAGATATTTCTTGGTAAATAAGATGAGAAGAGGAGTAATGAGATGCTAACGTGATAAGAAAGATTTAGTATATTAGATGGTCTAATAAGTACTGTTTTGACATACAATGTCAATATTGACTAATTTGATATATATATTTAATTACTCCAATATTAGCTAAATGAACTTTATCCGTTATAAATTGTTTTTTTAATTGTTTTTTTCTCCTTTTTTTTGGAATTTATGTTGAATAAACATCAACTTCTAGTATATTAAAAAGAAGTTATAGTGGAAGCTACACTTGTTTTATTTTCCTTTTATAAAACACGTGCAAAATGTATAAAAATAGATTTAGGAGAAGGATATGACATGCATTAAACAAGATTAAATATGATGGCACATAAATTTATTTAATACTATCGTTTTTATAAAGCAAGCGACTTTACACCAATTTATTATTTTCCATGCAAATTTCGTTATCTTTCATAATTATGATTTTTATCCTTTGATTTTTTATTTTTATTTTTGTTGTCTTTTCAAGAGTGGAAATGCATTATTAATACTATAACTTTTGATGGTCAAATGCCACTATCATTAAATAATATAACCATAATACAAATTAGTAACTTTAACTTGGCTAACTATTTAATTATTATGCTAAACCATCTTCTAATATAAATAAAAACTATCATGTATTAAATTTATTAAATGATCATAATAATTTATTCAATAAAATAAATTTAATTACTTGATCTTAATATCAATTTAATTAAATTTTGAATTTCAGTTTTGATTTTTTATAGTAAAAATTACTAATTAGAAGAATTTCATTTATGCTCTTCTTCAACTTAAAAATATCATATTTGACAACATTAATTTATAAATATCATATTTACCCTTTATAAAATATTAAAATATCATATTTAACCAAACTATTGATTTTAGCATTTTAATTTTTTATGATCATATAAATTTTCTTTAACCATATAATGATCAATGGATTGTAAAAAAAAATACAATCATGTCTCTTCATTTGATGATACAACGTTTCTATGGTCAGGTTACTCAGGTCTGTCATCAACCTCACGTCTAAACTTTCTTCACTGGTCTGGGTGTTGACATTATCAGTCACCATTTTTTAAACTCTCATTTATTTCATATTTTATAATTATTTAATAACTTTTTATTAATGTTTAATATTTATCATTTTTTAAACAACACGTGTATCACACGGATATCTAATCTAGTTACAGATTTTAAACAATATTACAAAATTTGAAAAATTTGTTAATTTTATGTCATGGATGATCATTGACTAGAGGTGTGTTTCAGTGTTTAAAATATAGTTTTTAAAAAGTAAAGGTTTTATTTTTATTTTCTATTGAAAATAAGCCCAAAAAAACCTCAATTTAATTGTATAAGCTTAAACTTTTAATTTGAAAATTGAAGTCCTAAAAGCTATGAATGAAAGCCTCATTGACATTAGGTTATGAGTAACAATAAATCTAAACTACCTCAATACTACTAGGTTAGAAACCTTAGGTTATAAAAAAAGTTTTAATAAATAAAATTATGTAAATGTGTTTCAATTAGTTTTATTTATTACTTAAAGTTTTATTTTTTATCCTTTTGAGTATATATCGAGATATTCATTTTTGGTTCTTTGAAAATGGTTTGAGATATGCATTTTAGTTATGGGGTTGTACATTTTATCTGGGTTGTAATTTTAAAAAAACTCAGAATTATAGCAAGATTGATTTTGTTTTGAAGAGAATGAAAAACTGAATCCAATAATGTAATTGTTTTGTTAAAATTCAAAACTATGATAAAGATGTGGTTAAATAAAGATTTGTTAGGATTTTTTTTAAAAATATAATTTTTTCTATTTTCAATTTTGCCTTTATTGAAGGTGATACTTATTAACATCACAGCAGTTCTCAATGTTTTTTAAATAAGAGTGATTATTCATTGAAAGTATTTTGGGAATAGTAAACTATATAAACTATAAATATAAATGATATGCACTATGATTAAACTTATCTTATCATTTTGCATATTTAATTGTTAGTTTTAGTTTCTTTAAAAGAAATAAAAAAATGCTACAAATAAACAGAATGAGAAAAAGAGGTTCGAGGGCAATTTTGTAAATTCACATCAAATTTTACCCCCAATGTCCTCCATATTCATCCATGATCCCTTCCACGCTCGCTGAAAACTCTCAGTCCACTTTCGTACTCCTATTTAAATTTCAACCCAAATTCATTCTTCCTCTTTCTTGCGAATCATAAATTCAACCCTCAAATCTTGAATTCGACTTCTGAAACAAGGTACACACTTTCAATCTTCCTATTTCTTCGTCATTCGTTAAAGAAACTTGCTCCAGTTTCTTCATTTCTAGACGGTTTTGACTTGTGGGTAACGTGTATTTGATTCTCAATTTCGTTGGATCTTTTTATCATCTTCGTTACTTCAATGTTTGTATTCTGATTTCGTAGTACTATTTGAAATTTGTTGTGATTTAAAGTTGTAATTCTTCATGATGTTCTTGGTTTTGTCGAGGCAGAAACGACAACACTCGCGTCTTAATTTCCTTTTCTGACATTCAAATTGTTTTAAAACCCTAGAAAGTGAAATTTCGATCTGGCCAATGTTAGAATCTTCTACTTTTTGTGGGATTTTACTAAAATCACAAACTTAAGTGATCAAACTCTGTACACGACATCACAGAAGTGTTTCTTGATCCACATTTGTTCTTGATTTCTGTTTTTGACGAATTCTTGATTAGGATGGATCCTGGAAACGAGGTTCGTTTGGAAGATGAAAGTGGTGTTGATGTTAATGAAGTTAGGAATGTGAAAAATGAGGAAGAGAAGGTTGACACCCAAGAATCACATTCACAAAACTCAAGTAAAGGTAATGAAATCGTTAGTCCATCAAGAGTTGATGTGATTGAAACTAATGTGGCTACCTCAAAGAACAATAAGTTAGCTAAAAATGGCCCTAGTATTAGCGCATCAGTTCACAAGCCAAGGGCAAATGTGTCTCAAAGTTCATCATCTTCGGCTAAAACCCGAACCCCTGTCATGCAGTCTGTGAAACCAAGAATTGGGTCAAAGGGTGAAGCCACCTCAACCAATAGGAGAACACCAGGTGGAGTGAATCCAGCTAGTGCACAGAGCAAGTCAAGGGTAAATTTCTGTTTTAATTTTCGAGTGCCCTTTTCATTAGTTGATGAATTTGTGTTTTCTTAGTGCATAATGTTGTTTGTTTGTTTGTTTTAGGCTGAGAATAACAATGCAAAAGAAGACCGCTCGTAAGTTGAATAACATGATACTTCCTCCTTACTGATATGTTAGTCACTTAGTGGTTTGTGTTCACATACTTGATTAAGAAATGCAGTTGAATTATCTTAATACTCCTAATTAGCCTTATGACTAACATCATGACAAAGTTCACAAATCTTGAACTGTGATCATAACTAACATCATGAAAAAGTTCACAAATCTTGAACTGTGATCATAATAGTTGATATTTGAGGTATGTTTTGTTAAATTGCAATTGCAGAACCTCAATGCCAGTTAAAGAAGGCGGTGACACTCATCCGGCTACCTCCTCGTACTATTTTCAACTTAGTTGCTTATGTTTCTTTGGTGTATTTTCTTTTCTTTCAAGAAGTTGACTTTTCCTGGAATTTGTTAATGATGTTTTACCAATTAGGCAACGTAGGAACAGTGCCTCGGGCTTTTCCTTCAGGTTGAATGAACGTGCTGAAAAGAGAAGAGAATACTTTTCTAAATTAGAGGAAAAAAGTCATGCAAAGGAGGTGGAGAAGACTAAAATGCAAGAAAAGTCAAAGGTCTGATCGTGAAATGGAACTCTTTAGTCGATGCAATTTTAATTGATCAATTCTTTTAAACTATTGCCATTCAAATGCAGGAAAGCCAGGAAGCGGAAATCAAGCAATTAAGGAAGAGCTTGACATTTAAAGCAGCACCGATGCCAAGTTTTTACAAAGAGCCTCCTCCTAAAGTGGAACTTAAGAAGGTACTTTGTTTATAATTATTTTAAATTCCTGAAATTATATGTTAGTGTTAATTTCAAATTCATTTGAAATTTGAAATTATGCTTGATCCATGAAGTGTGGTCTGGTTTCTAGTTTGTGTTAAATAGTTTACTTACACAAAATTCATATTGTTATTTTTGACTTTGGGGTCAAACAAGATGGTTTATACTATAAGATTATTATGACTTCTTAAGATTTTGAAAAGAATCAATAACTACATTAAGCTATACATAATGTTCTTAGAAATCAACATGGTATGGTGCAATGCTGAAGTTTATACAAATTTTGAAATAGCTAGCAATATGTTTTCACCTGAAAAGTCAAAAACAGGCTATCGAATATGGTTGTATAAATGAAGCACCTCAAAATTGATAGCAACATCTCGAGCTTTTCTTACTTAAATCTGTTAACTGTTTTGACCAAGTCTCGTACATCAGATTGCAATCATACCCTTTGTGTTTCCTCCTCTTCTTTATGATTTACCCATTTGAGGGCACCCGAAGAGAGGGAGAGAGGATATGCTAGGCTTTAAAAAGACCCTTTATGGCATAAATTACTATTTTACCTTGAGTGACTGTTACCCATTAAATTACTATTTTACCCATTCTGTCTTTTTGTGTTTCACACCTATGTAACTAACATTTATTATTTCATTTTCTGGTGTATACAGATACCATCCACACGCCCGAAATCTCCAAAACTTGGCAGAAATAAAAGCTCTGTGGGTTCGGTAAGCCGCTCTGTGGACCAAACTGTGACTAGTGTGAGCCCACAGGCCAACAACGAGCCTACATCAAGTAAGGTCAACAGGGCTTCTTCCAAGAAACCAATCAGAAAGCCTGAATCCAAAACTGAAGCCAAACCTGAAAGCCCAACAAAAGAAGAGCCTGTTAAAGTAGAAGAAGAAGAAAAGGATCAAGACTCTGATGAACAGTTTCAAGAAATCCAATTGCCACCTGCAAATCCTCTTGAAGATTGGATAGAAGTCAGTCCTGAAAAGAACGCAGCAGCAGCAGAGGAAGCAACCAATCAGAGTACAACAACTGGAGATATCATGGCAGCTGGAGGTTAGAATGCACTGTGAAAATTCTTGATTCTGAAAATACTTGTAGTTATTTAGGTTTTTTGGTGTGTGTGAAGAATTTAAGGTTCTGTGTTTGTGAATAGTGTGCTGAAAGGTTGTTTTTTTTGTCCGGGTACACGGGTGTCTACAGGTTTTATAGACTCTTACTTTGTATAAGGGTCTCTACAGGTTTGTATGAAACTTTCTTTTCTTTTTTGGTTGGAATTCAGTGCTGTAATATGCAAAGAAGATTGTTACTAGCTAGTGTTTTAATCAAGTGATAAAATTGTGTGTGTGTGTGTGTTTGTTCTTTCTTCTTTTTTTTCTTCTTCCATATCTCATGCATTGGAGCTGGTTTAAATTGCTTTGATTGAAGCAAAAAGAGCGTTGGTCTGTGAAATGATAAAGATAATCTATGTAAACTTGGACACATACAACCTGTCTTCATATGTTTTTAAAACACGAAGTATCAAAAGACATCAAAGTGTGTTTATCTTCATTTGCACTTTAAACAAAATGACGGATACTAAGGTGTTCCCCCCTCTATGAGGTTGAGGGTTCAAGTCCCGTCGTAACATAACGTGTAATTTAGGTGATTGGGTGCGTTTGTATTTCAAAAAGAAAAAAAATGGTGGGTGGGTTTTTATTGGGCCTAAAGGTTGAGACAAAAAACAGATTCATTAACTGTTAAAAATAATAACGTACAAATATAACGAACTTTGCTTAAAATATAACCATCTCTTTATTTTGTCTTAGTAATACGACAAACTTTTAAAAATACATTATTATATGCAATTTACCTATTATCATAGAAATGAACTAGTTTGAAAACTTTTTTTCTCAAAATATATGCATTTTCAAAACAAAAATACAGCAAGTTTCCATGTTCGATACATATAATTTGCGCATTTCTTTGTGATTTTCTGTTTGCGCATTTCTGGAAATGTTTATCAATTTCTTGTGATTAAATAAGAGATCGTTTGTTTTTTTGAAAAAAGTCTTAATACGTATAATTTGATTCGATAAGAGGATTTAAGATGTAAAGACTGTTTGCCTTTTATTTTATTAAGATCTGATATTTTAAAACCATTTAAAATTATCTCTTATTAAATCTTATTATGTCACACACACAATCTTTATCACTTGAATAAAACACTAGCTACTATCAATCTTCTTTGCATATTACAGCACTGAATTCCAACCAAAAAGGAAAAAATGTTCCATACAAACTTGTAGAGATCCTTATACAAAGTAAGAATCTATTAAAACTTTAGACATCCATGTATTCGGACAAAAGTCAACCTTTTAGCACACTATTCACAACCACAGAACCTTAAATTCTTCACACACGCCAAAAAACCTAAATATCTACATGTATTTTCAGAATCAAGAATTTTCATCATGCGTTCTAACCTCTAGCCGCCATGATATCTCCGGGTGTCATACTCTGATTGGTTGCTTCCTCTGCTGCTGCTCCGTTCTTTTTAGGGCCAACTTCTATCCAATCTTCACCTTCAAGAAGATTTGCAGGTGGCAATTGGATTTCTTGAAACTGTTCATCAGAGTCTTGATTCTTTTCTTCATCTTCTACTTTAACGGGCTCTTCTTTTGTTGGGCTTTCGGGTTTGGATTCAAGCTTTCTAACTGGTTTCTTGGAAGAAGCCATGTTGACTTTACTTGATGTAGGCTCGTTGTTGGCCCGTGGGCTCACACTAGTCACAGTTTGGTCCACACCGAACCCATACAGCTTTTATTTCTGCCAAGTTTTGGAGATTTCGGGCGTGTGGATGGTATATGTATACACCAGAAAATATGTTAGTTACATAGGTGTGAAACACAAAAAGGCTGAATGGGTAAAATAGTAATTTGATGGGTAACAATCACTCAATGTAAAATACTAATTTATGCCAATAAAGGGTCTTTTTAAGGCCTAGCATATCCTCTCTCCATCTCTTCGGGTGCCCTCGAATGGGTAAATCATAAAGAAGAAGAGGAAACGCAAAGGGTATGATTGCATTCTGCTTTGTTTAACCATTAGCAACTACAAAAAAAAACCCCTAGAAATTACTGTTCACGGGAGCTCGCGGCAAGACGCTTATGGGTCGCGGCGCGAAGTCGCTTTTCCTGCTCAGTGCAAATTTCCAGGGAATTTCTTCCGGCGCGAGCCTCCTTGCTTCGCGGCACGAAGAGCCCTGAACTTTCCAAAACCATGTTTCGACCCTCTTTGACCATCTATCTTGTTGGGGTGTGTTTCTAATGATTTTAGAAGGTTAAAATGGAGCCATTTATGACTCAATTATATGTTTAAACATGGTTTAGACCTTGAGACTCTTGAAGAGTATTATTTTAGTTAATCATCTAAGATGGTATTGTGTGTCTACTATTATAGGTTTTACCATCTAAAGAGTCAGATTGTGGATTTGTTGGGTTGTGATCCTCATCACACTCTCAGATTAGTACACCCTGCGGATACTTAGTTTTCGTAAAAGAATATAAGTCATCATGATTGCGTTTATTGATGTTTGGCTATTTGATTTATGAAATCTAAAGATTAAAGGATGTGAAATTTGTGAAATATTTTATGATGTAAATTATTAAGAAAATCAATGTGAGGCCAAAGCTCCACCTAGGAGAGGCCTATGTTCTTGATATGTTTTATATTTGATATTTGAGATAAGATACTCCATGTAGAAGTTGATTATGAATATGGTATTAATTCAAATGATCATGATTTGATGAAATGTGTATTGTTGAGCTTATAAGTGTTTGAGTTATTTGGCCTTAATGACATGTGTTTTATGTGACCCTTGTGGTATGAGTTATAGTCCGGACTAGTGTTGTTTCAATTGCACATCCAATTGTGTTTTGGCCACTATGGGCGTGTGTGTGATTCAAGAGGCTGTGGCTAACCGAACCATGGGACACGTGTGTGATATCATCGAGGGATGTTGCAATTGGTGGAATCGGGATGATAGTACCCATTATGATCGTGTGGTTCAAGAGGCTGACGAGCGAACCAAACTAGAGTATACACGAGAGGACTTGGGGAAAAGGTCATTCACTTCAAATAACCGTTGTATGGTGGAATGTCTCATGCTCCCCCACCTTGACGGGGAGATGTGGTTATCCCCCATGTGGGCACGTGTTGACCATGGCTAGCTACCACGTGGAGATACCGTGACTCAATGTACAGACCCACATCCTTATGTGCTTTTATGTGTATCATAATATATAATGTATATTGCCTAACTTGTGATTTCAAAATATGATGACTTGGTTTTACAAAATTAATGTTTTTTTTTGTAGTACTCACTAGCTATATTTTATAGTTAACATGTGCATAAAATGTTTTTGTATCCGCAGATATACTAGTGGCCCACGTGAGACGGATAGATGCTTCGGGCATTGTTATGGCTTGATGAAGCTGTCTGCTAATCCTGGATTTCCTATTTATTTGTTAATATTCGTGAGATTGACTTTTGTAACACCAAAAGTAAACAAATATAGGATAAAAGTTTATTAAGTTCAGGATGGAATAATGTATTCAAATGTACAAAGATATTTAAAAGAAATTCAAACTACAAGTATATGATGCTTCCGCTTTAGTTAAAAGACTTTATATAAATCATGTTTCACAATCCTTTTTTTAAAAAGTTTAAATTTGGATTGAAAATCAAGGTGTTACAAATTGGTAAAATCAGGGTGTTACACTCTACATACATGGTCATCCTTCATTGTCCTCCTCACAATTGTTTCCGTAACCGCACGCCGCCGTGCATCTCTCCTATTAATATATTGGTTTATTTCACTATATTATTAAATGTACAATCATATCATCTCACAATCTCATTAGATAAACTGTTAGTACATAACATACTAACTAACACACAGCATCTCCAATTCACTCTAATTCCCCCAAGGAAAGTTTGAACCAATACGAGCCAAGATTTGAGAATGCAACACTTCTAACCGTGCTCGCATCGCCAAACCAAGGCTCTGATAGCAAGTTGTAACACCGAAAATCTCAAGCCATTTTTTTAAATCGCTACGGAAGCATCTACAGATTTTCATAAGTACAACCACCCACAAAGTATACAACATTGTTTTCAAAAACATAGCATGCATTTGTGTTACAAAAGATTTACAAACACCGCTTGTCTCTATTCAAACTAAAATATCAAAACATTTGTCAATTTTCCTTTCCCACAAACACAGCTAAATAACTGTACGCACCAAACCTGCAAAAAGCATCAACTTTGGGGGACTAACACAAAGCTAAGTGAATGGAAGCTATAAACAAATAGCCAACAACATCAAGCTCAAGCAATCAACAACTGATCACACAAACAGATCTCACAAACCACACAAACCTGGAGGACCGGCGGTTCAGCAGAACCTGCAACCGATGCGGGCCAAAGCAAAGGTTTACCGATAGCTATTTGCCACTTGATACAGTTAAACCCCTTCCATTGCAACGAATGCAACAGAAGATCAAGAACTGTGCAACCAATAGCATATAAGCCCAACCCAATAACACACGTTAGCTAACCTCCACAACCATGTACGCATACCATTAACCATACGTACAGGTCGCACCGCGTGCACATACCATTAATCATGTACGCATACCATTAACCATACGTAAAGGCCACACCGCGTGCACATACCATTAACCATGTATACGGGTCACACACACCATGTGCACATACCATTAACCATGTACACACGTCCACAACACACAAAGAGATCTGAAACAACAATCAACAGTCATCTATGAACAAATATCAGACTAAACAGTCTATCATGATATCAGCAATCAACAGATATCAGACTAAATAGTCTATCACATCATATCATACTAAACAGTCTATTAAAGCATCAATATCTCAAAATCAAGTAACCCATAACAGTTACCACCAACACCACTCGTGAGTAAACCTCCACTCACCTCTGTCCTC
>JAUEJL010123431.1:0-11720 GCA_032274825.1 Drosophyllum lusitanicum | reverse complement strand
AATAATAATAATAATAATAATAATAATAATAATAATAATAATAATAATAATAATAATAATAATAATAATAATAAATAGCAATAAAATATAAAAAAGAAGAAGATAAAACATCTTAAAAATCAAGGTGACCTGCAAACCTGATATTGCTGGTCACATTACGTCAATTGAAAATTGCGGGTAGTTTAATGCATTTTAAGGAACAAAGTATAGTGCATTACACACAATATTAAAATGAGGATAATTCTTTATATTTCGGTTCACTTAATCCTTAAACTAATAACATTACATTTTTTTAACAGAGAAACCATAATTTTAGAATATTATCGTGGGTTTAGTTTACTAAAATGTATCCAACTTGTACGTTTTGCTATTGTGTGTATCAAACTTTTAATTTGTAGCTATTGTATGTATTTTGGATACATAAAAAAGGAAAAAATGTATAAGTTTAATACATATAATAGAAAGTTTAATACACATAATAACGCAAAATTAAATATTTGATACACACAATAAAAAAATTTAAAGTCCAATCCACACAATGATAATACGTGACAAGTTAAGTATATTTTGGTAAACAAAACCCTATTATCATCAACAAGAATGTCATCCTCTTTATTCTTGTCATCATCATTACTCGTCGTACGTGGTTATCATCATTATGATCATAATCATCACGAGCATTCACTACTACAAAAAACACTTTACTACAAAAAACCGGTCCATAGATGACTTCATGCCCGGTTCTCTTTTAAAAAACCGGGTCTAATTCCTGATTATTATTTTAAAATATTCAAAAAAAATTCCTACTTAAATTGATATATATATATATATATATATATATATATATATATATTTAAAAGCAAGGAATTCTATTATGAATTGACTCAAAGGTTGAGACAACAGCTTACAATAGCATCAGTACACCATTTATTAAAAGTTTAAAATATAGATCCAAATGTAAACAGAGAAAACCTTACGAACCAAGACATCAATAGAACTATATGCTAAAATAAAGATAGAAAAGGTAGTAAACCTCTCCAACAAATTCAACAAAGTTACAACCCTCTCAATAGATCCCAAGCAGTCCTCTTACAACATCATTTTTCAACTAGTAAATGCTCCCAAGCAACCCTCTCAAAAGACTTCATGCTTTACTTATTGAGAGCATCTCATCTTTGATAGCCCACTTAAGGTAGAGGAGGACAATCTATTATGACATCTTCTATCACTCTACCACTGATTGCTAAAATCTGTAATTCCTTCATGTTAGTCAGCATAATTACCTTTCTTGCTGCAAATCCATAACCACATTATACCAAAGCAAAACGAGGTAGCTCACATACATTGTAGTGTACCAACTTACAGTCAATCACTTCACATGAAAATAAGGTTTGAGATTGAGTTAAGATGGTGATAGCTTTTTGTTCTTTAGGCGGGATACAAAAGAAAAGTAGGAGGGGAACTGAAAAGATTACCTCTAATTTTTTCATATTACAAAAGCAACATATGCAGGAAATAAGTTGGGGCCATGATGCTAAGTTTTAAGATTGTGGTAGTGGATGTGCTTGCTGCGGAAGAACTCTTCAATTTGGTTAAGACTTCTTTATTAGCTTACCTAGGTTTTTAAACTGTGAACTGTATTTGGTGTCATCACTTTCTCCAGCAAAATCATCAATACTGCATTAAAGGGACACAAGTTACACCACAACAATAAGGTGCGAGGAACTACTCATAGCAAGCAGTATCACATGAATAGTAATAAGATCTCAGTTAATAACAAGCTAGCTAGTAGCAAAGTTCATTATTCACAAACACACATATACAAATAGAGTAATTGGTTACTTGATCTCGAGGTGAATAGGATAAGAAGAGCCAGCGGCTAAAGCATCAATAAACATCTGTTTGTTCATAACAAGACACTTCACAAGTACTCTCTTTGAACCCTTTTCAGGGCTTGAGTAAACAAAAGCATAATTATCTTCAACTTCATTCCAACCATCAATGGCCGCTTCATCCAGAAAACAAAATGTCAAAAACTAAAACTCAAGACATCATCTTTGGAGATCATGGTTTAATGTCGAAATAGAATTCGAACCAATGTTGCTCCAATTCGAATTCCAAACCTAATTCTAAGCTAATACACGTGAAAACCCTAGTAGGCTAAAAACCCTATACCAAATGAGAACCGGTATAATAATATATACATAAAGAGAACTACTGAAATCAAGCACTTTTAGGTTTGACCTAAAACTTAACACAAAACAAAAGGGGAGGCACAACGATTCTTCTAAATATCGATTCTTCTTGGAGGCACAACGATTTCGCATCATGGTCTACAACCTAATAAATAGATGAAACAAAAGAAAAAAAGGTGATTAAAAGTGTGAAGGAGAGTATGATCAGTCTGATTAACAATTGGAAAAAAAAGAGAAAAATGTGATAGTTAATGGTGCTAAAAGGTAAAGATAGTTCCAAGTTTATAAATTTTAGCGACCCATGTATTACACGTGTTGATTAAGAAAAAATAAAATTATAAAAATTTAAAAATAATATATTCCATCAGTAAAGGACTTGGGAGTAAGACATGTTTGATTCAAAGAAAACATAATGTTGAAAATTTAGAAAATGATAAGTTCATATCAACAATGCTACAAAAATATTAGAATGGTTTTGATGATAGTTTGGACAGAGTGTAACTTGAACCTGAAACACAAAAAATTATTATTTATTAGTTGACCAAAAATTAGTGCTCAAAAGTTTGTGTTAGCAAGTGAGTAACATGATGCTCCATCTGAGTTCTTTAGTTTCCTTTCCTGCCGTGTACATATTGCCTAGTGTCCTGCTCCATTGAGACACCATTGCAATCACAATAATTTAATAACTTCAAAATTGAAAATTAACATAACATTAAATATCCAATTGTAGTTAGGGAATATTGGAATAAGTGATGAATTTGGTTCTAAGCAGTAATCAATGGATTGTGATGACAATTGCACACTATGTCGAAGAAAGCTTTTACTTTTTTTTAAAGCAATTATAAACACATCCATTCATTACACTTATGCTCACAAGGGGACTTGAACCAGGGGGCTTGAGGAGGGAGGAACATCTTAACAACCCAAATCAACCATTTATAAGTAAATGTTTGGCCCCATTGACCCGTTGTCATTGTAAGTAAACTTTTTTTTATTTGACCTCCTTGTGATAAAACACAACCCAAATCAACCATTTATAAGTAAATGTTTCGCAATTAGCACCTCTGCGTATTGGTTGCAAGAAAAAAAGAAACCTTTGAGGTTTGCAACAAAGTCTCCAAATTACACTTTGTCCAGAAAAAGCATGTGTAGGGGATCAAGAGTCAACATCTTCTCCGGTAACTCAAGGGGTCAAAGCTATATAGGAAAACAGAAAGAGTTCAATTCAAACTTATTTGATTACAGTTGAAAATTAATTTTTTCTTACATAAGCATGAAGTATGCTCTACTGTCTAAAAAGCTCTATAACTCCCTATTCATCTACCTACTTAGTTCAAACTTAATATATCATGGGATTGTAGAAACTTTAGGCAGTTATCTCATTAAAAGATCCACAAAACTGAATTATCTGGGTCAATTGCTCAGGCTGCAATAAATTAATGGAAGTTTTTTTCCAAACCATTACTTCTCATGAGGTAATAATAGGGGTATAAAATTAAGCCAATTACAATAGCTTTTTGTAAGTAGGATAAAGTGCAAGAAAATGTGATATACAATTTAACTTTTCACTCATGTATGCAATGTACTCTTGTTACCCCTAAAATGAGATATTATCAAAAGAAGAAGGATTTTATGCAATGTCATGATATTAGTTCATAGCTTTGGTATTTCATGAAGGATGTCAATACCAATGCTCATATGCAAACAATATCATTAAACCATTAACAATACTATTAGATACTACACCAACATGATGAAAGCTAAGTTTTATACAAAGAAGTTATAAAAGCCTCATCTTGAATTTCACTTAGGCATTATATCAAACATATGGTGTGCGTAATGTGAAAGTGAGAAAGAAAGTACATGGATTGAATTAGATCAATAAACGGGAAAAGGGACAATGAAATTGACATCCAATTAAGGCATTCCTCATATAGCTTTAAAAAATGAAGTCACATGAAAACAAATAATTGAGAATCAAAGATGGATAAAATTACAGTCATGGTAAGATGATGCACCATGAATGTTTATCCAGGTTAGTTATAACTGTTTATAAGCATAAGTAATCAACTGAACAGTCATAAGCTTAACCAAGCAAACAAATCAACTCTAGTATCTACACACACTCAATACTGGCACTCGACAGCAAGCTGAAGGTCAGCTCTCAGAAAAAACATAACAAAGTTTCGATTTTGAGTCCTTTGTGACTGAGCATTTCACCGATATCGTATATGCAATATCTATATAATTGGACTACCATTCAACTCCATTACCATTATTTTGAACTAATTAATGTTTACAAAATATAAGGCGGAAAAAGCACATTGAAATGTGTTATTATCATTACCTGTATTAGGCGTTGATATAGAGCATCCAACTCTGCAACTCAAATTCCTTCATCTTCCTCTCATTTTTAGCTCAATAGAGATGTAACAAAGAATTACATATGAACTCAAATCATTATCATGTACCAATGTTATTGTTTAAAGTTACTAAGGAAATCCAAAATCATTTAGAAGCAGTAACAACACCACACAATAAGACAATTATATTATCAAGGGAACAAAACAGATATATTAGTTTGCTTAAGTTTGTAGTCTTAAACATTAAATTGAATTCAACAAAACTAACATAAATCTTTTTAAGTTTTACCAAGGAATATCCTTGATAGCACATACATGAAAGACCGTAAATATCAAATTTTAAAAATAGGATTGAGATTGAAGCTACTAAGTTCAAACTTTGATGTTAATCGATGCAGTGAAACTATCAATTAGGAGACGATTTTCTTTCACTTGTATATATAGGAAGAAGTGAAACTAACAATTAGAAAACAAATAAGAGCACTTTAAGGAAATTTTTGTTTTACAATCATTTCATCAAACAGTTTATGTGCATATAAAAGCATGCTTATATGCCATTGTGTGAGAATTAATCAAGAACAGATCAGTAATAGAAATCAGAAACCAAATAGAAATCAGAAATTGAAATTAGAAATTGAAATTGAAACCTTAGAAGCTTCAGCCGAACAGATCAGTAACCGAACAGAAGTGCCCCGTCAGAAGCAATCGCCTTTTCTAATATCTTTCTCTCTTTCTGTACCGAAGCGACCATATATGGATGAATCATAAAATATGAACAATTCTTGAAACATAAAATCAAGAATCAATTCTTGAAACTTAAAACGGGAGAAATTAGGGTTCATCCTTAATGTCGATGAATCAGAAAATGCACAAATAGGAAGAGGCGGAACGTTGATGAAACAGAACAGTGAAGAGTTAGGAAGAGGCGGAACCTAGTTTTAGCGGTGGGCTGGATGTTTAGGTCGATGAATCAGAACAACGAATAGTTGGGAAGAGGCGGAACATAGTTTTAGCGAGGGGCTGGGGATAGAAGCGTGAAAGAGACACGTGGCAGCATGAAGGAAGGGTACGATGGGCGGGAAAAACAGAAAATAATAGGTAGAAATGTGACAAGTGTCTCCCATTTACTCTTTTATTAGAGAAGGGAGATTCCACAGAGCTTGTAAACTCAAATACTTTGGAAGACGCAAATTCACTTACAATAATCAAAGACTTAGGTGACGTTTTGTTGTCTGAAATGTCAAGAATCCTTAAAGAATTGGAATCCTTACAAAATATATATTTTTTAAAACAAACTTTTCACCAATCATAACATTTCATTTTAAAAAAAATACAAAAATTCGAAATTAAACACATCTTTACGTCACTTATTGCCTCAAGTCCTTACGGTAACACGCGGGTCACGGGTTAAGATTGTAGATTGTGGATAATCCGGTTTTTAAACAGATTCTTTTTAGGTTTTACGGAACAAAAATAGGCGCTTCCTTCTTCGACAATCCCAGACCTTAAGAAGGGCGATTTTCCCATCGGGGGCTTCCTTCCGGTGACTTACCCATCGGATGCTTCCTTAATTAAAGCTTTTCCAATCCAAGTAGGTTTATCTTCATTTTTGATTTCAAATATGGTAATCAATGGATCCTAATCGATTTGGTATGGGATAGAATTTCAATAATAATAATAAAAATAAGGCACGTATACAAAAATCATGATTTTCAAAATCCTATTCATGCTTTCTAATTATTTTTACTATACGTGTTAGTACTCTTTAACAATATATATGTTAAAAATTGACTTATATCATCCTCGTGTTAACAAACAGGTCGCTTAACTAGTATTAATAAAAGAAATTAATTTCTCTATATAGACCCTATGATTGCGACGTCATTACCGCCGTTCATATTAATTACCAACATTTCCCCTATTTAAACGACTATCGTCTTTGAGATTATGCATGCACTAGCTTAGTAACCAACGAAAGAGATCGAATAATTAAGTCAGTTCTCATGCAAAATGGATACGGAAGATGACTCAGAGAGCCATTTTACTTACGCAATGCAACTTGTTACCACCATAGCATTACCAATTAATGGTGTTTTCAAATGCTATCAAACTCAATCTCCTGGAGATTATAGCACAGGCGGGCCCAGATGGCCGACTCACGGCTCAAGAGATCGCTTCCCGTTTGTCGATCCCAAATCATGATGCCCCAGAAATGCTTGACCGGATGCTTCGGTTGCTTGCGAGCTATTCGATTGTCACTTGTAATAAACAGGATCATGACTCTAAGCCGGTTATAGCGTACGGGCTTGCACCAGTTGCAAAACACTTTATCCGGAATGAAGATGGGGTATCGTTGGCTTCCATGTTGGAGTTGGAGCTAAATAAGTTGATCATCGATGTTTGGTAGGTTCAATGTTTTTTTTTTCCTCACAATTTTATCAATTTTAGTAGCTAGCTAGATATATTTATGAGCAGTTAACTTTTTGTTCGGTTTATACATATGAAAAGGTTCTCACAAAATGTTTTTCGTATGAGAACTGCGAAAACTGTTTGTAACATCATTAATTACTTATTAATAGGGGTATTTTGGTCATTTATATATTTACCCAACCGTGAATTGTGTCCCCTCATTAATACGCCATTAATGAGTCATTAATAAATAATAATGAGCCGCCAAAAAATCTAAGTTATTGATTAATTTTAATCAAGGGCTAAGATTGATTCTTACAGTTCTCATTTGAACCTTCCTATAGATGTCACGGTCCATCAGATGTCACGGTAGCAAATTCTAGCCATCAATTAGATGTCACGGTCACAATTCACCGTCGTAATTCATGGCTCTCGCAATTCATGGTTGAGTTATAAATAGAATGAATGATCAAATGTAAATCATCAAATCAAATCAAATGAAGAGTCATGATTAAGTCTCTCATTCTCACGATTATTTCCATTCTCAATGGAACCTCCCTCTATATATATAGGAAAAATTGTAATCGAAAACTATTTTTCGTACGAGAACAGTTAGAACTGATCATAACATCATTAATAACTCATGAATAGAGGTATTTTGGTCATTTACATATTTACCCGACCGTGAATTGTGTCTAAGTGCGCGGTCATTAATTTGCGAGACTTGATTTTCCAAAAAAACCCTCATTAATGCATCGTTAACAAGCCATTAATGAGCCACCAAAAATTCTTCCAACAATCTTACGAGTACCATTTTTATTACGAGTACCGCGAGAGAAAATATTGACCATTGATTAAAATAAATTAATAACCAATAAAAATGACAACTCATTAACGAGGGATATATTGGGTAAATCAAGAGCCGCTCTTTAATGAATGTCCATTTAGACGTAATTCATATTTAGAAACAATATATAAAAGACAAAAATACTGCTGAGAATTGATGATAATTACAAATAATACTCATGATACTCATCAATAAGAATAGTTATCAAATAAAATTTTTATATGTATGTATATTATATAATTAAATTACAGCATTTACAGGTATAGTAATTAATTATATATCTACTAGAAACAGTTCTTTTTTAATTATAAAAACAAAAGAAGGAAGGAAAGGAAAAACCCACTAATTATATCAAACAAGAAAAAATAAGTGTTATTTTAAGCAAATTCCAATCACAACAAAATATATGTTAATTCTTCATGCTTTATTAAAACATGTAGGAAGTTTAAAGTTACATTTATAGATTTTATTTTCGAAATAGTTTAAATGTTAATTTTGTTGGAAATAATAAAATGTTACATTTACTTCTAAACGTACCTACTAAACGTACTTTTAAATCTACTTCATTGTTCATTACGGGATTAGAACCCTTTTCAATCTTTAGGGTAGGACACCTTTCACCAACATTTGATATCGCTGGACTATAATTCATTTGGTATTACATTTATAGATCTGTAGTACTATTTTTTAAATCCATGCTTTTAAATGTTTGGATTTAGTGATGAAAGGAGATTAAAATTTTTTTAGGAATGTTTTCAAACTTTTCACGTGTAGATATGTGAACATTTAGATAATTTATCCATACTTGTAAATATTTGATAAAATTTTGTAACACCAAAGTTTTCCACGCTTATCTATAATTTTTCACATTTGGAAATCTTATAAAATTGCTAATAAAATGTGGATAATCAATGAACTTCTTGTTGTGGATATGGTTATATGTTTTTTGCTTTTACAGTTCAAAAACCTTTGTCTGATTCCAAATGAATAAGTAATTATAACTAGTGTAATACTGGGTCGGTGTTTTAAAAAAACATACATGATTTGTCTGCAGCATCAATGTATAAAAAAATCATTACACTTGAAGGAAATAACGTCTATGAAAAATATCTCAATGATCAATATATCTAGTTTGTGAATTGTGATGAAAAATTAGTCTTACGACTCTCTATTGATATCCAAGGTTATTTATACTCGTGCTATATTTTATTGTTATAAACAAGGTTCAAACTAAAAGATTCAGTATATGAAGGAGGCATTGCATTTGAAAAGATTCATGGGATGCATATGTATGAATACTTGGGGTTAGATGCAAGGTTGAATGAGGTTTTCAACAAGGCCATGTCACATACTTCTACCATCTTGATAAAAACATTACTCAAGTGTTACCGAGGTTTTGAAAACCACAAGTGTTTGGTCGATGTTGGAGGTGGTGTAGGAAACTAGGAACCATCCTCAATATGATTGTATCCCAACATCCTACCATTAAGGGTGTTAACTTAGATTTGTCACATGTGATACAACATGCACCACTCTACAACGGTATGTTAAATTGTTGTCGCGTTTATCATCTCTTAAAAGCGAAAGCAATCATATTGATTTATTCACTACAAATTTAGGTATAAAACATGTTGAAGGAGATATGTTTCAAAATGTTCCACAAGGAGATTGCCTTTTCTTGAAGGTAATATTGCGTGCTCAAACATGTTTATGTCTTGAATTTACTTCTCTATAGTTGAGATAATATAACATATATTATGTACGTAGTGGGTATTACATTGTTATGATGATGAACGTTGCGTAAAGTTGCTAAAGAACTGCTACAAGGCTATACACGATGATGGAAAGATAGTTATTGTAGAAAAGATTGTTCCATTTTTACCTGATACAAGCTCTTCAGTGAAAACTGCGACCCAATTGGATGCAATCATGATGACTAGTCTGCCCGGAGGAAAGGAGCGCACAGTTTCTAGCCTTGGCAAAAGAAGCTGGATTTGGTAGTATGAAAAAAGTATGTCTCGTGTGTAACTACTGGATCATCGAATTGTACAAGTAAAACTATCATCGTTTGAGTATGTATACTGTTCAAAATATTAAAGCAGAAAGATTCATCAATCATTGACAAATATAAACTGAAAAATTACAATCGAAGCTGCTAATCAAAGAGTTGAAGCAAGCAAATAACAGTGAAACTATGAGAGTTTACACAGCAACAGAACCAAAGATTCAACACAGTAACCCTAGTGCCAGGGATGAAGAGAAAACTATAACCTTGATAAGATAATCGAGAGAGATGAATGATTTTCTTGACCCCGATACCTCCAAAGATCAAGCATTATATAGCTGCAGTCCCTTGATTAAAACATGGAAACAAGAGCAAGCTTTGCCTGTGATTGAGGATGATCAACGACGGATTTGGGGAAGACAAAAAAGTGAAGGATTCTTTCCTTAACATCCTGATAAGAAAACTTGATATTTTCATATATAACCCTTCATAAATGAAAATTAAAGTTAGGCCCTTGAATAGAGAGTTTCATAGAAGATTGCAATTTTATCAACTATGAAAGTGAAATGTAGATGGAAGCATTGTAGAAACCAGTAAATAAAAATTTGGGTCGTTCAACTGTTGAAGTAACATTATAGTTTAGATGAGTTATGTGTTTTGGACTTTTGGGTAAGGGTTAGTTTAGTAATTTTATATAAAAATGAATATGAAAATAATGTTAAATGATTTCCATTGGGTGTTTGGATATACATGAGAATTTATGAGTTTTAGAAAGATATTAATGTAATTTAAAAGTTTATAAGGATATATATGTAATAAAGGAGTTTTACAAGGATATATGTGAAATTCTCCCTACTTTATAAATGTTGGTATTCAGCTTCTCGCATCTATAACTCAAGAGGGCTTGATTAGGAAAGCAGAAACATCCTGGTGTATCGAAGCTGTAAACTCTTATTGGGTGTTTATTCTTTTGGGATTTTGTGTAATTTGGGATGATTTCTACATGCGAAAACATGAATGAGGGTGAAATTTGAGTATTAAAAAAAATATATGTAAAAAAACATGATTAAATCATTTATTAAGAAATGCGACAATGGTTGGTTAACCTTTTAGTTTTGTAGAATGAAATTATATGTTGGTAATTTTCATCATGTTATATACTAATGTAACTACACATCTATATTCACTACAAAAAGATGCTGATTATCCGTACTTGTTTATCAATAGTAATACACTTAAAATTGTGAAGAATTACGATCAAGCGTGAAAAAATTTTGGTGTTACTAATTTCTACGAAATCTTTACATTTGAAAGTGTGAAAATTGGAGTAAAAAATCATATTTATTAGTATGGACAAATTACCTAAATTTTCGCATTCCTATTTGGAGAATTAGAAAATAATTCTAGAGTTACAAAAGTTAACGCTTTTAAGTGTGAACTTCTATAATCATCTATTTATTACTTAATTCACATATTTAAAAGCGTGGACTTTTAAAAGCAAATGTACACGTCTATAAATATTAAGTTTTTTTTTCTAACAATCTTTATTTTTAAACTATATTTCGCAATTATTAAAATTTTTACACGCTTTTTAAGAAGCGTGGATAAATAACATATTTTTTTGTAGTGATTTGTATATGTCATAGTATTAAAAAAACGAAGGGTGTAGTGGGGTGTTTTTTTTTTATTATGTAATGCTTGAGTGACGATTAGGGTGATGAATATATATATATATATATAGGGTAGAGATCAAGTAAAAAGGATTTTATTGTAAAAAGGGTAAGAGGCAATAAAAAAATCCTTTTTATTGATTAAAACTAGTTATTCATCAATTTATTTTTTATGAATCCAACATATTCATCACTTTTTACAGAGCAAAAGAGATTTTCAAATGTAGATTT
>JAUEJL010123420.1:0-11720 GCA_032274825.1 Drosophyllum lusitanicum | reverse complement strand
ATTTGGTGAAAAGTTGTTTTAATGAACTAATTTTAAAAAAATTAAGAAAAAACATAAGACAATGTTGATTTTTTCTAGAAATGAAAAAACGAAAGAGCTCAAGAAAAATAAATAAATAAGCTTATTTTAGAATTCTTGTCAATGTAGGTTGACTTTTAAAAAATAAGGATGCGCTGAAAAAATTGATATAATTATAATGAACAAATTTAGACTAAAATGTTTTCTTAAAAAATCAATGCAAAAACTTTTTATAAAAATAGGAAGAGTAAGGTTTGATGAAAAATATGTCAAGGTTGTCTTTTTAGAAAACATAAGAACAAGAAATATTTTATAAAATTTGAATATATGAATTTAGATTGAATTTTTTTTAAACAGACAATAACTTTTATTTAAAAGAGAATGAGGAAGTTTGATAAAAAAAAATTGGATAAACGATTTGGTTTGAATTCCTTTATCAAAAGACATAATTAAAAAAAATGAAATAAGGATAGCAAAGATGTTATAAAATCTTTCGAACCTATACTTATTTTATTTATTGCATTTTTCATGAGCTCTTTACTATTCTCATTTTTATAATAAATCAATATCTTATTATGTTTTTTCTTAATTTTTTAAAACTATTTCAATAAAAACAACTTCATATCAAATCTTCTTTATTCTTATTTTTAAATAAAGGCCAAATTTGTTTAATATTTTTCACCAGATAAACTTTATCCTTGTTTACTAAAAAACGAGCTTTAACTTTTTTTACGCCAAAATTTCAAACAAAATTCATTAACTTCCTCATCCTTCAAACCAATCCTTTTTTATCGATTTTTCGTATCCTCATTTTCAAACTATCAACTTTGACTTACTTATTTTCATAAAACATTTCAGACCATTCATTTTTTTATCAAATCTTCATCATTATTATTTACAAAAAAGTCTATTTGATTATATCTTTTCATAAATAAATTCAATTTGAATCATCCATATAGTTTTTCATCAAACTTTTGTCATCATCTATTTCAAAAACGTTTTTTCATTTTGTTTTTTTTCAAAAGAATATTTCAAATTTGTTCGCTCAAATTTTATAACATCACGAGAATAGTAAAGAGTATAAACATAGTTTATACTCTTTTCAAGGTTGACCTTAAAAAAATAAGTAAAGGTTCGAAAGATTTTATAAAATTTGAAGAAAAGTATATAAATTGAAATATTTTATTTAATAGAAATAAAGGGAAAACGTTTTTGAAAATTAGGATAAAAAAGGTTTGGAAAAAAACATAAATCAAATACTTTTTTGAAAAAGATGTTAAGATAAAGTTTGATGAAAAACTAAATGGATAATTGAATTTGAATTTATTTATGAAAAAACATAAACAAATAGACTTTTTTAAAAATAAGAACGAGGGAGACTTGACTAAAAAATTGAATAAATAAATTATCTGAAATTTTATAAATATATGAAAGTCAAAGTTGAAAGTTTTAAAAATGACAAAATAGAAAATCGATGATAAAGTGCTTGGTTAGAAGAAAAAAACAAGTTAAGGAATTTTCTTTGAAACTTTTATAGAAAAAAGTCAAAGCTAATATTTTTAAAAGACAAAGATTGGGGAAATTGTTGAAAAAATATTAATCAAGGGCTTTTATTTAAAAATAAGAATATGGAAGATTTGGTGAGAAGTTGTTTTAATGAATTAGTTTTAAAAAATTAAGAAAAAACATAAAACAATTATGATTTTTTAAAAAATGAGAAAACGAATGGGCTCAAGAAAAATAAATAAATAAACTTATTTTAGAACTCTTGTCAAGGTAGGTTGACTTTAAAAAAATAAGGATAGGCCGGAAAATTTGAAATAATTATAATGAATGAATTTAGACTGAAATATTTTCTTAAAAAATCAAGGTAAAATCTTTTTTTAAAAATAGGACGAGGAAGGTTTGATGAAAAATAAGTCAAAGTTGTCTTTTTTAGAAAACATAAGGACAAGAAAGATTTTATAAATTTTGAAGAATTAATTTAGATTGAAATATTTTTAAATAGGCAAAAACTTTTATTAAATAGAGGATGAGGAAGGTTTAAAAAAAATTGGATAAATGATTTGATTTGAATTCCTTTATCAAAAGACATAATTAAAAATAATTTTTTAAATAAGAATAGGATAGATTTTATAAAATTTGAGTGAACAAATTTAGTTTGAAATGTTCTTTTGAAAAAAAAAATGCAAAAACTTATTTGAAGGGGACAATGACAAAAGTTTGATAAAAAACTATATGGATGATTCAAATTGAATTTATTTATGAAAAGACATAATCAAATACACTTCTTTGAAAATAAGAACGACAGAGATTTGATAAAAAAATGAATGAATAAAATTATCCGAAATGTTTTATGAAAATACGCAAGTAAAGTTGACAGTTTTGAAAATGAGTATACGGAAAATCGATGAAAAATGGATTGGTTTGAAGAAAGAGGAAGTTAATGAATTTTGTTTGAAATTTTGGTGAAAAAAAAGTCAATGCTTGTTTTTTAGTAAACAAGGATGAACTTGATTTGTTGAAAAATATTAAACACGTTTGGCTTTTATTTTAAAATAAGAATATGGAATATTTGATATGAAGTTATTTTTTTAATTAGTTTCAAAATTTATAAAAAACATAAAGATTTGATAAAATTTGATTGTGAAAAAATAAAGATAGGTTCAAAAGATTTGATAAAATTTGAATGAAAGTATTTAAATTAAAATATTTTATTTAATAGAAATAAAGGCAAAAAATGAAAAATAAGATAAGGAAGGTTTGAAAAAAACAACATAAGGCAAAATCTTTTTTGAAAAAGATGTTGAGATAAAAGTTGATGAAAAACTAGATGGATAATTTAATTTGAATTTATTTATAAAAAACATGAACAAACTTTTTTGAAAATAAAAATGAGGGAGATTAGACTAAAAAAGTGAATGAATAAAATAATCTAAAATTTTTATGAAAATATGAAAGTCAAAGTTGAAAGTTTTGAAAATGAGAAAACAGAAAATAGATGATAAAGTGCTTTGTTTGAAGAAAAGAGGTAGTTAAGGAATTTTGTTTGAAACTTTTATGGAAAAAAGTCAAAGCTAATATTTTTAGAAGACAAGGATAGAGGAAATTGTTGAAAAATTATTAGTCAAGTTTAGGTTTTATTTAAAAATAAGAATATGTAAGATTTGGTGAGAAGTTGTTTTAATGAATTAGTTTTAAAAAATTAAGAAAAAACATAAGACAAAGTTGATTTTTTTCTAAAAATGAGAAAACGAATGAGCTCATGAAAAATAAATAAATTATAAAAATAAGGATAGGCAAAAAATTTTGATATAATTATAATGAACGAATTTAGATTGAAATGTTTTCTTAAAAAATCAAAGACAAAACTTTTTTTTAAAATAGGATGAGGAAGGTTTGATGAAAAATATATCAAGGTTGGCTTTTTTAGAAAACGTAATGACAAGAAAGATTTTATAAAAGTTGAATAAATGAATTTAGATTGAAAATTTTTTTATATAGGCAAAAACTTTTATTAAAAATGAGGAAGGGTTTTTAAAAAAAAATTGGATAAATGATTTGGTTTGAATTTCTTTATCAAAAAACATAATTAAAAATGATTTTTAAATAAGGATAGCAAAGATTTTATATAATTTGAGTGAATAAATTTAGTTTGAAATGTTTTTTTGAAAAAAAACAAAATGCAAAAAAATAATTTGAAATAAATGATGACAAAAGTTTGATGAAAAACTATATGGATGATTCAAATATAATTTATTTATGAAAAGATATAATCAAATAGACTTTTTGAAAATAAGAACGATGGAGATTTGATAAAAAAAAATGAATGAATAAAATTAACAGAAATGTTTAATGAAAATACGTAAGTCAAAGTTGACACTTTTGAAAATGAGGATACTGAAAATCAATGAAAAATGGACTGGTTTGAAGAAAAAGGAAGTTAATAAATATTGTTTGAAATTTTGATGGAAAAAAAGTCAATGCTTGTTTTTTAGTAAACAAGGATGAAGTTGAATTGTTGAAAAATATTAAACAAATTTGTCTTTTATTTAAAAATAAGAATAAGGAAGATTAGGTATGAAGTTTTTTATTGAATTAGTTTTAAAAAATTATGAAAAAACATAATACGATGTTGATTTGTTCTAAAAATGAGAATACGAAATAGCTCGTGAAAATTTTAATAAATAAACTTAGTTTAGACTCTTGTCAAGCTTGACTTTATAAAAATAAAGATAGATTCGAAAGATTTGATAAAATTTGAAGAAAAGTATTTAAATTGAAATATTTTATTTAATAGAAATAAAGGCAAAAATGTTTTGAAAAATAGGATAGGGAAGGTTTGACAAAAAAAAGCACAATGCAAAAACTTTTTTGAAAAATATGCTAAGGTAAAGTTGGATGAAAAACTACATGGATAATTTAATTTGAATTTATTAATGAAAAAACATAAAAATAGACATTTTTGAAAATAAGAATGAGGGAGATTTGACTAAAAAAATGAATGAATAAAATTATCTGAAATTTTATAAAAATATGAAAGTCAAAGTTGAAAGTTTTGAAAATGAGAAAACAGAAAATCAATGATAAAGTGCTCGGTCGGAAGAAAAAAAACAAGTTAAGAAATTTTATTTAAAACTTTTATGGAAAAAGTCAAAGCTAATATTTTTAGAAGACAGGGATAGAAGAAATTGTTGAAAAAATATTAATCAAGTTTGGCTTTTATTTAAAAATAAGAATATGAAAGATTTGGTGAGAAGTTGTTTTAATGAATTAGTTTTACAACATTAAGAAAAAACATAAGACAATGTTAATTTTTCTAAAAAAAGAGAAAACGAATGAGCTTAAGAAAAACAAATAAGCTTATTTTAGAACTCTTGTCAAGTTAGGTTGACTTTAAAAAAATAAGGATAGGTCATAAAATTTGATATAATTATAATGAACGAATTTAGACTGAAATGTTTTCTTAAAAAATCAAAGGCAAAAACGTTTTTTAAAAAATAGGACGACGAAGGTTTGATTTTTAATATGTCAAGGTTGGCTTTATTAGAAAACATAAGCACAAGAAATATTTTATAAAATTTGAATAAATTAATATAATTTATTTTTTAATATGCAAAAACTTTTATTAAAGAGACAATAAATGATTTGGTTTGAATTTCTTTGTCAAAAGATAGAATTAAAAAAATAAAATAAGGATAGGAAAGATTTTATAAATTTGAGTGGACAAATTTAGTTTGAAATGTTACTTTGAAAAAAAACAAAATGCAAAAACTTTTTTGAAATAGATGATGACAAAAGTTTGATGAAAAACTATATGGATGATTCAAATTGAATTTATTTATGAAAACACATAATCTAATAGACTTTTTTAAAAATAAGAATGACGGAGATTTGATTAAAAGAATGAATGAATAAAAGTATCCGAAATGTTTTCTGGAAATACGTAAGTCATACTTGACAGTTTTGAAAATGAGGAAACAGAAAATCGATGAAAAAAGTATTGGTTTGAAGGAAAAGGAAGTTAATTAATTTTGTTTGAAATTTTGGTGTAAAAAAGTCAAAGCTCGTTTTTAAGTAAACAAGGATGAAGTTTATTTATTGAAAAATATTAAACAAGTTTGGCTTTTATTTACAAATAAGAATAAGGAAGATTTGATATGAAGTTGTTTTATTGAAATAGTTTTAAAAAATAATACGATATTGATTTATTCTAAAAAATGTGAACAGGAAAGAGCTCATGAAAAATCTAATAAATAAACTTAGTTTAGACTCTTGTCAAGGTTGACTTTAAAAAAATAAGGATAGGTTCAAAAGATTTGATAAAATTTGAAGAAAAGTATCTAAATAGAAATATTTTATTTAATAGAAATAAAGGTAAAAACGTTTTTGAAAAATAAGATAATAAAGTTCGAGAAAAAAAACATAATGCAAAAACTTTTTTGAAAAAGATGTTGAGATAAAGTTTGATGAAAAACTACATGAAAAAATTAATTTGAATTTATTCATGAAAAAACATAAACAAATAGACTTATTTGAAAATAAGAACGATGGAGATTTGACTAAAAAGTTGAATGAATAAATTATCTGAAATTTTATGAAAATATGAAAGTCAAAGTTGAAAGTTATGAAAATGAGAAAACGGAAAATCGATGATAAAGTGTTTGATTAGAAGAAAAAAACAAGTTAAGAAATTTTGTTTAAAACTTTTATGGAAGAAAATTAAAGCTAATAATTTTAGAAGACAAGGATAGGGGAAACCGTTGAAAAAATATTAATTAAGTTTGGCATTTATTTAAAAATAAGAATATGTAAGATTAGTTGAGAAGTTGTTCTAATGAACTAGTTGTAAAAAAATTAAGAAAAAACATAAGACAATGTTGAACTTTTCTCTAAAAACATTTCAAGGAATGAATTTAGATTGAAATATTTTTTTTAATAGGCAAAAAACTTTTATTAAAAATATGACGAGAAAGTTTGACAAAAGAAAATCGCATAAATGAGATGATGTCAAAAGTTTAATGAAAAATTGTATGCATGATTCAAAATGAATTTATTTATGAAAATACATAATCAAATAGACTTTTTTGAAAATAAGAACGACGGAGATTTGATTAAAAAATGAATAAAATAAAATTATCCAAAATGTTTTATGAAAATACGTAAATCAAAGTTGACAGTTTTGAAAATGAGGAAACGGAAAATCGATGAAAAATGTACTGGTTTGAAGAAAAAGGAAGCTAGAGAGTGCTTTTTTTTTGAAATTTTGGTGGAAAAGAAGTCAAAGCTCGTTTTTAAGTAAACAAGGATGAAGTTGATTTGTTAAAAATATTAAACAAGTTCGGCTTTTATATAAAAATAAGAATAAGGAAGATTTGTTATGAAGTTGTTTTTATTAAATTAGTTGTAAAAACTTATGAAAAAAACTTAATGCTAGATTGATTTGTTCTAAAAATGATAATAGGAAAGCTCCTGAAAAATTCAATAAATAAGCTTAGTTTAGACTCTTGTCAGGTTGACTTTAAAAAAATAAGGATAGGTTCGAAAGATATTTTAAAGGAAAGTATCTAAATTGAAATATTTTATTTCATAGAAATAAACGCAAAAACGTTTTTGAAAATTAGGATTAAAAAAGTTTTGAAAAAAACATAATGCAAAAACTTTTTTGAAAAAGATGTTAAGATAAAGTTTGATGAAAAACTACATGGATAAATTAATTTGAATTTATTTATAAAAAACATAAACAAATAGACTTTTTTGAAAATTAGAACGAGGGAGATTTGACTAAAAAGTGAATGAATAAATTATGTGAAATTTTATGAAAATATGAAAGTTATGAAAATGAGAAAACAGAAAATTAATGATAAAGTGTTTAGTTAGAAGAAAAAAACAAGTTAAGAAATTTTGTTTAAAACTTTTATGGAAAAAAATTAGAGCTAATGATTTTAGAAGACAAGGATAGGGAAACCGTTGAAAAAATATTAATTAAGTTTCACTTTTATTTAAAAATAAAAATATGTAAGATTAGGTGAGAAGTTATTTTAACGAACTAGTTGTAAAAAAATTAAGAAAAAACATAAGACAATGTTGATCTTTTTTCTAAAAATGATAAACTGAATGAGCTCTAGAAAAATAAATAAATAAGCTTCTTTAGAACTATTGTCAAGGTTGGTTGACTTTAAAAAAATAAGGACAGGCTGGAAAATTTGATATAATTTAATGAATGAATTTAAACTAAAATGTTTTCTTAAAATATCAAGGCAAAAACTTTTTAAAAAAATAGGATGAGTAACGTTTGATGAAAAATATGTCAAATGGATTTTTTATAATACATAAGGACAAAAAATATTTTATAAAATTTGAAGAAATGAATTTAGATTGAAATATTTTTTTAATAGAAAATAACTTTTATTAAAAAGAGAACGAGGAAGGTTTGATAAAAAAAATTTGATAAATGAATTGGTTTGAATTTCTTTATCAAAATACATAATTAAAAAAAATTAAATAAGGATAGGAAAGATTTTATAAAATTTATGTGAACAAATGTAGTTTGAAATGTTCTTTTGAAAAAAAAAATGCAAAAACTTTTTTTGAAAGAGATGATGACAAAAGTTGGATGAAAAACTATATGGATGATTCAAATTGAATTTATTTATGAAAAGACATAATCAAATAGATTTCTTTGAAATAAGAACTACGGAGATTTAATAAAAAATGAATGAATAAAATTATCCGAAATGTTTTATGAAAATACGCAAGTCAAAGTTGACCGTTCTGAAAATGAGGATAAGAAAAATCGATGAAAAATATATTGGTTTTAAGAAAAGGGAGGTTAATAAATTTTGTTTTGAAATTTTGGTGGAAAAAAAAGTCAAAGCTCGTTTTTTAGTAAATAAGGATGAAGTTGATTTGTTGAAAAATATTAAACAAGCTTGGCTTTTATTTAAAAATAATAAGAAAGAAAATTTTACATGAAGTTGTTTTTATTGAATTAGTTTTAAAAAATTATGAAAAAACATAATATGGTGTTGATTTGTTCAAAAAATGAGAATACGAAAGAGCTCGTGAAAAATTAAATAAATAAACATAGTTTAGACTCTTGTCAAGGTTGACTTCAAAAAAATAAGGATAGGTTCGAAAGATTTCATAAAATTTGAAGGAAAGTATTTAAATGAAATATTTTATTTAATAGAAATAAATGCAAAAACGTTTTTATAAAATAGGATACGGTAGGTTTGAAAAAAAAACATACTATAAAAACATTTTTGAGAAAGATGTTAATTTGAATTTATTTATGAAAAAACATAAACAAATAGACTTTTTTGAAAATATGAATGAATATTTAAAATTTTATGAAAATATGAATGTTAAAAATGTAATTTTTGAAAATGAGAAAACAGAAAATCGATTATAAAGTGCTTGGTTAGAAAAAGAAAAAAAGTTAAGGAATTTTGTTTGAAACTTTTATGAAAAAAAGTCAAATCTAATATTAATTGAGTTTGGATTTTCTTTAAAAATAAGAATATGGAAGATTTAGTGAGAAGTTGTTTTAATGAATTAGTTTTAAAAAATTAAGAAAAAACATAAAACAATTATGATTGTTTAAAAAAAATAAGAAAACGAATGAGCTCAAGAAAAATAAATAAATAAGCTTATTTTAGAACTCTTGTCAAGGCAGGTTGACTTCAAAAAAAAAAGGATAGGCTGGAAATTTTGATATAATTATAATGAACGAACTTAGACCGAAATGTTAAAAATTAAGGCAAATTTTTTTTTAAATTAGGACGAGGAAGGTTTGATGAAAAATATGTCAAGATTGGCTTTTTTAGAAAACATCGGGATAAGAATTATTTTATAAGATTTGAAGAACAGAATTTAGATTGAAATGTTTTTTCTAAATAGGCAAAAACTTTTATTAAAAATAAAGTTTGATAAAAAAATCGGATAAATGAGATGATGTCAAAAGTTCGATGAAAAAGATGATTCAAATTGAATTTATTTATGAAAAGACGTAATCGAATAGACGTTTTTGAAAATAAGAACGACGGAGTTTTGATTAAAATATGAATGAATAAAATTATCTAAAATGTTTTATGAAAATACGTAAATCAAAGTTGACAGTTTTGAAAATGAGGAAACAGAAAATCGGTGGAAAATGTATTGGTTTGAAGAAAAAGGAAGTTAGAGAGTTTTTTTTTTTGAAATTTTAATGGAAAAAAGTCAAAACTCGTTTTTCAGTAAACAAGGATGAAGTTGATTTGTTGAAAGATATTAAAAAAGTTTGGCTTTTATATAAAAATAAGAATAAGGAAGATTTGTTATGAAGTTGTTTTTATTAAAATAGTTTTAAAAAATTATGAAAAAAACCTAATGCTAGATTGATTTGTTCTAAAAATGAGAATAGGAAAGCTCCTGAAAAATTCAATAAATAAACTTAGTTTTGACTCTTGTCAATGTTGACTTTAAAAAAATAAGAATAGGTTTGAAAGATTTTGTGAAGGAAAGTATCTAAATTGAAGTATTTTATTTCATAGAAATAAACACAAAAACATTTTTGAAAATTAGGATAAAAAAGGTTTGAAAAAAAACATAAAGCAAAAACTTTTTTGAAAAAGATGTTGAGATAAAATTTGATGAAAAACTACATGGAAAAATTAATTTGAATTTATTTATGAAAAACATAAACAAATAGACTTATTTGAAAATAAGAACGAGAGAGATTTGACTAAAAAATTGAATGAATAAATTATCTGAAATTTTATGAAAATATGAAAGTCAAAGTTGAAAGTTATGAAAATAAGAAAACGGAAAATCGATGATAAAGTGTTTGGTTAGAAGAAAAAAACAAGTTAAGAAATTTTGTTTAAAACTTTTATGGAAAAAAAATTAAAGCTAATAATTTTAGAATACAAGGATAGGGGAAACCGTTGGAAAAATATTAATTAAGTTGGGCATTTATTTAAAAATAAGAATATGTAAGATTAGGTGAGAAGTTGTTCTAATTAACTAGTTGTAAAAAAATTAAGAAAAAACATAAGACAATGTTAAACTTTTCTCTAAAAATGAGAAACCGAATGAGCTCTAGAAAAATAAATAAATAAATAAGCTTCTTTTAGAACTCTTGTCAAGATAGGTTGACTTTAAAAAAATAAGGATAGGCTGGAAAATTTTATAGTTATAATGAACGAATTTAGACTAAAATGTTTTTAGAAAATATCACGGCAAAAACTTTTTATAAAAATAGGATGAGTAAGGTTTAATGAAAAATTTGTCAAACTTGGACTTTTTTATAGTACATGAGGACAAAAAATATTTTATAAAATTTGAAGAAATGAATTTAGATTGAAATGGTTTTTTTAATAGGAAATAACTTTTATTAAAAAGAGAACGAGGAAGGTTTGATAAAAAAAATTGGATAAATGATTTGGTTTGATTTTCTTTATCAAAAATACATAATTAAAAAAGTTAAATAAGGATAGGAAAGATTTTATAAAATTTGAGTGAACAGTTTGAAATGTTCTTTTGAAAAAAAACAAAATGCAAAAACTTTTTTTGAATGAGATGATGACAAAAGTTGGATGAAAACTATATGGATTATTCAAATTGAATTTATTTATGAAAAGACATAATCAAATAGATTTCTTTGAAATAAGAAATACGGAGATTTCATAAAAATTGAATAAATAAAATTATCCGAAATATTTTATAAAAATACGCAAGTCAAAGTTGACCGTTCTGAAAATTAGGATAAGGAAAATTGATGAAAAATGAACGGGTTTTAAGAAAAGGGAGGTTAATGAATTTTGTTTGAAATTTTGGTGGAAAAGAAAGTCAAAGCTCGTTTTTTAGTAAACAAGAATGAAGTTATTAGTTTTAAAAAATTATTGAAAAACATAATACGGTGTTGATTTATTCAAAAAATGAGAATACCAAGGAGCTCTTGAAAAATTAAATAAATAAACATAGTTTAGACTCTTGTCAAGGTTGACTTTAAAAAAATAAGGATAGGTTCGAAAGATTTCATAAAATTTTAAGGAAAGTATTTAAATGGAAATATTTTATTTAATAGAAATCAATGCAAAAACGTTTTTTATAAAATAGGATACGGAAGGTTTGAAAAAAAAGCATACTATAAAAACATTTTTGAGAAAGATGTTAATTTGAATTTATTTATGAAAAAACATAAACAAATAGACTTTTTT
>JAUEJL010123409.1:0-11721 GCA_032274825.1 Drosophyllum lusitanicum | reverse complement strand
ACAACAAACCTTAAACATAAAACCCATATAAAGCTGACACGTATCATGATTTATAAGGGCAAAAAAGGAAAACAAAAAAAGAAAAAATTGGTCTCTTCCCACGTCACCTCCCCCTCCCTCATAAGACAAAAAAAAAACCCATTTAGCATTTAAATATTCATATCTTCAACTTGTTTATGTTTTTTAACAACGTTTTTTGACCATATTATTCGTTTTTAATCCTCTTTAATCTATGAGACTAGTCTTGATATATTTCGGATGATTTTTTCGAAAATGCATGTTCATATATTTTCATTTTCATATATCTGCATGTACATATATTTACATTTTTATATATCTGCATGTACATATTTGCATTTTCATACAGTTTTTCGAAAAATGCATGTTCATATGTCTGCGTGTTCATATATCTGCATTTTCAACATACATTTTTTCAAAAATGCATGTTCATATAGTTTGCATTTCTTAATTCAACATACATATTCAATACAAATATTCTTTAGAAAATACAAAATAAACATCAAACAAATATATTTTGAAAAAAAAATCAACCCAATTGCATTTTTAATATACTCTTACATTTTCAATATCTAGTTTTAAAATGCAAAACTCAAAAACGCTACAAAAATCAACCAAATTGCATTTTTACACATTCGGTAACAGCTGTGATGAAAATCAAAGTAAAGTCGAAATTAAAAATTGAAAATGCTAAAGCCTAAACCTAACATATCTGCATTTTCATCAGGGTTGCATTTTCGTTATCATTTTCATGTGGGTTGCATTTTCTTAATAAAATTTTCAGTAATATAGGAAGAGCGGTCTTGATTTAAAGAGGGTTAAAAAACTAGTAGATTGGTATAGTTTTTTTTGCTTAAATTCTAAAAATTTAATTAGTTATGACAAATTTAAACTTTAGGGGATAATGTTTTATTTAATTGTTTAAAAATATAAAATGAAATTGTGATGATGTATTTTTAAACGTGAAAGATGAAGTTGGTTTTAAAACTAGATTTCCTATACTAGATATATAATTTAATCTTATAGATTACAAAAATACCATTAATAGATTTTAGCCTTTGATTTAATTAATCTAAAGGTTCAGATTTGTTCTTTAGGTTCTATGGTTAAGATTAGTTTCTATAATTAATCTCCTAATCGGATTCAAACCTACATAACCCATATTTAAAGGATATGAACATCTATTTCATCATTATCCATCCATCCATAGTAAATAATAAACTACTTCCATAAATTGGTGCTTTCTATGAGCAAAGTTCAAACATAATGACATATGAAATTAAGGATTGTGTGCGTAGTAATACACTCAGAATATGGTAGAAAGGTGAGAAATGGAGCAGGCTTGCATTGCAACCACTGAAAGCTATAAATTAGCAGAAACTTTTATTAGAGCGGCTGTGATCATCGATAAATATGGAATTCTTATATACAACCACCTCCTACAAATGGAAGATGAGGATCAAATAGACTAATAATACAAAGCCAGCCATTTTGTTCTGATGGAAGAAACTTCAACTTTAGTAGCCTAAGCACTGGCTGCAGCCTTTTCTTCTTCCTCGTGTGGCGGCTGAAGGGTGCAAATGAGGTTGCGATCACCATACACATTATCCACACGGCCTGTCACGATTAAAACAAACAAAACCCATTGATAATTGTGCAAAAAATATATATATATACAGAAAGATATAGCGAGTAACAGACATGTAGTTGGCCAGAATTTAGCAGCACGAAGCCATGAAGCAGGGTAGGCGGCATATTCCCGAGAGTATGGTTTTGTCCACTTATCAGCCATGAGCACTTGAAGGGGATGAGGAGCGCCCTGTGAATGCAATTTCGTATAAAAATTCATTTCTCTAGGATCACCAACACAAATTATGAGAAAGGGTCCAATTTGGATTGTGTTCTATCCCAAACGACTCAAATATAAAAGTTTAGTCAATACGGGAACACGTCAAACGGGTTGAAATCTCACACAAAGTCTGTTTTTAATGCAAGCAACCTCCTATATTGTTTTATTCACAACTTAGATTATTGTTGGTAATAATATTGTTTGTGTAATCATAACTAATTAAAAAAATTTAGTTTTAAGTTTCAACCCCTAACCCTATATGACATGTTACCCAGACAATTCACCCAGTCTATTTTGCAACCTACTAAAACTAACTGTTCAAACAAAATACCTTGATAACATTGTTGTTGATATCGACTTTTCCTTTCTCGATTTCTGCTATTTCCTCTCTAATGGAGATTAAAGCATCACAAAACCTGTCCAACTCTGTCTGCACATCAAAATTTTAATGAACTATATGAAAGGAAATAATAAAGTACATGATTGATTTCACCAAAAAAATCATTTTGGAGAATACCTTGCTTTCACTTTCAGTAGGTTCAATCATTAGCGTCCCAGGAACTGGCCATGACATTGTTGGGCCATGAAAACCGTAATCTATCAGACGTTTAGCAACATCTTCTGGCTCTATTCCAGCGGTGGTCTAAAATTTAAATACAGAGAAGTTAGGCTCAAACATATCGTCTAGATTATGATTAGAGGTGCCAATAATGGTGGGTTTGATAGCAAGTCAAAACAAATACTTTCCGAGTGTTGCCAACATGGGTTTGGTCTGGTTGGGCGGACCCACAAGCACACTTTTTTATCCAGCTTGTTATTCTTTATTATAAAATTTGTGCTAAATATGATTATAATATCTATACTATTACCAAATACATATGGAAGGGCGAGTACTAAAACTCAATCTGTCCGTGGGCTACCACTATAAAGTTAAACCAAAAGGTACTTTTATTATATAGTGTAAGGGGTTGTTTGTTCGTAGCCAGATGAAACCATTCAGCATTTAAAGCTGAATCGATCAGCATTTAGCACGTTTGATTCTCACCTCTAAATGAAGACTGTGCTCAATGAAACAAGATTATGCTACTGAATCATTCAACCTTAAAACAAATTTGAATCATTAAACACCCAATGCTTTACCCTAATACCTTTTTTCACACGTTCTCATATTAAAAAAATCATGTCCTTATCTGTAATAAATCATTATGAAGGTTAAAATGGTAATTTTCATCATTAAGATTTTTTATTTAGAATCATTATCAAACAACTTGTCACAATCAGAGTCAATTCCAAACAGAGCCTATAAATTATTTAGGCTATTGAATCACTCTGCGCTTAATCATTTTATTTTATCAAACAGCCCCTAAAACTTTTCTTAATAAAGAGAATTAGGATTTCTTAAATGCATTTGAATACAGTTTGGATGACTCCCAACCCATTTGACTAGTTTAAATTAAATATAACCTAAATCGAACCATTTATTCTATATTATGATGGTGGTAAGTGAAACTTACCTTTAAGGGTCTCAAATCAACAATAAATTCATGGGCAACGGTTCCATTGACGCCACGAAAAAGAATGGGGTAGTGACTCTGAAAAGTAATCCAAATGGAAACTCATTAATTTCACAAGTAGCAATGATTGCAATCATACTAGCACTAATGCATTAGGTACCATCAAAAGACAATATTATAAATAATAATGATGATAATAATGGTAGAAGTTACACAAAAATGCAACATACAAAATTACAAAGCACTATTCATGAAAACAAACCTCAAGACGTTTTGCCATGTAGTTTGCATTCAAGATGGCTATCTTTGATGCATCTGTAAGTCCCTGAGATCCCATCATGGCAATGTATGTATATGATATGGGCAAGATAAGTGCAGATCCCCAAGGTGCGGCAGAAATCGTACCAAGTGGCTGAGCCTTTTCGGGTGCTGGTAAGCCTCCTGTTGTCACCTTTAAATCATATACAGATCAAATTAACACCAACTACCCATCAATAAGAAATAGTCCAAAACTGATGATTAAATACTAAAAATGACAACAGGAAGACGAAAAGAATATAATATTTGCTTTCATTTTTCACATAGAATTTGGTGCTTACCACAGGGTGAGAAGGCAAGTAGGGTGCCAAGTGTTTTTTCACACCAATTGGACCCATTCCAGGACCACCTCCACCATGTGGAATGCAAAAAGTCTTGTGAAGATTCAGATGACAAACATCAGCACCAATCCATCCAGGACTTGTGAGACCAACCTGCAACAATACAACTAGCTTTCAAATCCAACGATACATATTTGCTTAAAAATTTTCAATACAAAATCATAAATTAAAGAGCCTCTACCCTGAAAACAAAACTTATGATATACCTGTGCATTCATATTGGCTCCATCCATGTAAACCTGACCTCCATTGTCGTGAATAATTTTGCAAATCTCATCAATGCCCTCTTCATAAACTCCATGAGTCGAAGGATATGTAACCTGAAATTTTCAGATAGAAATGTAGCTAATATTTATTCATGATAAATTCAATAAGTGTTTTCCCCTGTTGTTTTTTTAAAATGAAGATATGCATACCATTAGAGCAGATAGTTTGTCCTTATTTGCTTCAGCAGCCTTCCGAACCTCTTCAATGTTGATATTACCTTTAGCATCGGTTCCAACAGTAATAATTTTCATCCCACACATAGCAGCACTTGCAGGATTTGTCCCATGTGCTGACACGGGAATGATGCATACATTTCTATGATGATCTCCTCTTGCCTATAGTTAATCAAAATAAATTTTCTTATAATTCAACTCAAAACTGGACAATAGGGTGTTAGATATGCGTTTTCAAACTAATTATAGGGGTGATATTAAATATACAGTATTAGAAGCAGACAATCCATTGTTTTATTATTCTTTTTGGCAGTTCTGATTATTTAAGTAGCTAATAATTAAAATGACCAAAAAAGGATATCTTTTATATTATTAAAGTACAAATTTATTAATATCAGAAATTCTTTATAATAGTATTTTTTTATATAATATTTGTTAGGAAATGTAAACAATAATAAAGTACAAACATATATAATTTATTTGTTAGGAAATACAAAATTTACCATCTAGATCCAATAATTACCTCCTTCGATATAATAGCAACAAGAAATATAAATGAAAAGTATTTAAATTAGAGGAAAAAACAGAGATACAAAAGTATTTTTAGTTTTTTTCTTATATAAGTGGTTTTGTAATAGAAGGTACCAAACTCGTTTTAAAAAAACTAATCATAATCAGAATCACTCTATCTAAATGAGTAAACGCTAAAAACTGGTTACTTCAATTATCAAATAATCATTTTCATATCACAGATGCAGACACCCCTAAAAAGCCATAGAACTCAAAGTGAATATGCAAATAAATGTTGTATTATACCATATGATATGCTCGGATAACCATCAGCCCAGCATACTCTCCAGCAGCACCAGCATTCGGTTGCAAAGAGAAAGAATCAAATCCAGTTACGGTACACAACATGTCACCCAAATTCTTGAACATTTCCTGAATATAAATGCTAGACAATTGTAATGTGTTTGATCTTTATATTTGACAGTTATACAACTTCAGATTTGAAGTAAAAAATAAGGCGTGAATGATTACTTGATATCCTTGTGCCTGTTCAATAGGTGCAAACGGATGCATATCTGCGAAGGCTGGCCATGTCACCGGCATCATCTCTGTAGTTGCATTAAGCTTCATTGTACAAGACCCCAACGGAATCATACTGTGGCACAATGAGAGATCTTTTGACTGCAATTTGCTGATATATCTAAGTAGCTCATGCTCCGTGTGGAAGCTAAGGAAAACAAAAGGTAATCAGGAAAATCCACCAAACAAGTAAAAAATTGAAGTACAGTTGTTTAGATTTTTAGTACATTGACTGCCCCACCCCACCCCCACACTCCTTTTCCCAAGAAGAAATAAAGATATCAGCTCGTAAATCTGGCCTCGTTCAAAGATTTCCTGGCTCTGCTCTTGATTGCCTTGGTAAAATGTGTAGCATCACATATTAACAAGTTTTTTTTCCTTAGAGCCTTGGAATGTGCAAGGTTGGATAACGGGCTCGTTTTTTAAATGGGCCATTTGTTAGTGCGGGTCAAAATGAGATGGGTCTGCTGGACTGACCCTACATCCGCCTTATTCTTATTTTGAATTTACAACGGATAATGTGTCTACTTCTTTTAGTAATCCTTATAATTTAAATACACTTTGGATCATTTTCAATCCAGTTGACCAATAACCTTTTTAGTTAACTCCATTGGCTTACATTCCACCGTCAGAGATAAAACATAACACAAATCGATCCATTTATAGGGAAATGGGTCGAAATTGCCACCTCTACAGATACCATAGGCACTCGAGAAAGAAAAAACAATAAGAAAGAAACATACGAGTTAAAAATTGGATGTGTCATATATGGAGTCTCCCTTACAAGCCCAGAAGGGATAACATCTTGAACCTCATGCGCAAGAGATGCTGCAGTGAACGTCACCTACAATCAACAAAAAACTTTAAGTTGTTTTTCACTAAAGGACGTCCCTACTAATATTATAGATAATTATAGTATTCATATGAATAAACTACTCACCGGCTTCCCCAATGAAAAAACTTTAAACAATGTATCAACGTCCTCAATGGTGGTTGTTTCATCAAATGAGATGGTAATCTAGGATCAAAAGAAAAGACAATTACTTTCAAGAATAGAGTCCACTGTTTGCAAACATTAAATGTGGAAATTCCCGAAACATGTTTTCCCGATTTTTAAAATTCATAATCAATAATTAGTGTTACAAACATGATCGCAAAACTTATACTATATTTATAATAATCTAATCTTTAAATAACATGACTTAGGAGACTGGGGGAGATTTTCAACCTCCTCAGTCCATTTGACCCAGTACCTTTTAAGCTAATTTTCACGATTTTACCCATGTGACCCTTTAGAGATAAAACACATCTCAATTTGACTCATTCATAAGCTACCTCTGGCAAGCATAATCAACATTGTAAACATGCTTACAGTATTTTTGTCCACAATACGAAGATTCATCTTGTTTTTATAAGCTTCGTCAGCTATTGCACTTGAATCGGTACATTTTATCTTTATGGTGTCAAAAAAGGGAAGACCTTGGACATCTACCGTCCCAAGTTTCTTTAATCCAGCAGCAAATGTTGCAGCAAGTCCATGGACTCGTTGTGCAATTGTTTTTAGGCCCTCGGGTCCATGATAAACACCGAACATAGCAGCCATGTTTGCAAGCAATGCCTACATAATAACAAAATATTTAACTACAAAAGGCCAAATAATATGTGCCAATGTTTGAAACATTTTTTTGCCAATCCTGAACTTTCAACCATGGTATACACTGGTTACTAGTATAACAAATCATTTCAGGGGATGCACCGTAATAACCATCTTTTTAAACTTGAATAACCTCTTGTGGATATGCACAGACATATCCATGTTTCATGTAGGTCTGCAAGTCTCATCATAAACTATTAACTATTTCTTTAATGTGTCTACAAATGAAGGGGTTGTAAGGATGCATGTTTGAAAGTGATTATGTGATTTTGAATAATCAGCTTTAGTAAAGCGGGATGGTGATTGGACATGCTATTATTGTGTGAAGTCCTAACAATCACACAATAGTGTTTTAATTACTAATACATAAAATGACCAAAAAGGACAACTTTGTGAAAAAAGGAGATGTGTCTGATGAGCAACAGTCTCTCAAGTTAAATTAAAAGAAGGGTTAATTATGTATATTACCTTCCGGGGATAATCAATTTTCTTAGAACCAGAATGAACTGATTATTTGACCTTACCCAACATTAGAACACTGATCATCGCAACTACAAGTAGCAATCATCATATAATCAGACTCAAAAAACAAATCCAAACAGCCCTTAGAATGTTGATGTCCCTAAAGTCACCTGAACTCATAATCTAAGGATTATAGAGAATCACTGATATGATTAGGATATGCACCACTTAGTGATATGATATGATATACAGTTCTAATCCCGTAAACCATTCTAATAACAAGAATTCTCAAGTCTTCAAAAAAAATATTTTAAAAAACAAATTCAAGAAAAACAATACCTGAGCTGTGCAAATATTACTAGTAGCTTTATCCCTCCTAATATGTTGTTCTCTTGTTTGCATCGCCATACGTAAAGCAGGCTTACCAGTAGCATCAACACTAACTCCAATAATTCTTCCAGGCATCATTCTCTTGTATTCTTGAGACGTAGCAAGAAATGCAGCATGAGGACCCCCATACCCCATCGGAACTCCAAATCTTTGAGCCGAACCCACCACGATATCAACTCCAAATTCACCAGGAGGCTTCAAGATAGTCAAAGCCAACAGATCACTAGCCATCACAACCTTCACACCATTCGCATGTGCATTCTTAACAAATTCACCATAATCTAACAACTCGCCTTCAGTACCAGGATACTGAACCAGAACCCCACAAACATCACCAGACGAGTAATCGAAATCCTTAAGATCCGATGTCACCACTTTCAGATCAAACCCATCTGCTCTAGTCTTACAGATATCAATTGTTTGTGGGTGGCAATTGCTTGCAATAATAAATGTTTTCTTCTTACCCTTTTGAATATTATTGCACATAGCCATAGCTTCTGCAGCTGCTGTTCCTTCATCGAGTAACGAAGCATTTGACATTGGTAAACCAGTAAGATCCGTAATCATGGTCTGGAAATTAAGCAGGGATTCAAGTCTTCCCTGTGCAATTTCAGCCTGATAAGGAGTATACTGTGTATACCAACCAGGGTTTTCCATAATATTCCTTAATATGACACTAGGAACAGATGTATTGTAATACCCCATACCAATAAACGATTTAAAAACCCTATTCTTAGAAGCTAACTCTTGCATATGTGCAATCATTTGTGATTCAGTTAAACCTTCATCGAATTTGGGGAACTTCATGGAATTTAAGCGAATTGATTTAGGAACAGTGGAATCAATTAGTGAATCGAGACTAGAAAATCCTACAAATTCCGCCATTTTCGTTTGTTCTTCAGGGGTTGCAGAGTTATGACGGCGTGGAAAAGTGTCACTGGGTTTCAAAGATTCAATCGATATGGATCGAGTTTGTGAACCAAACCCATGATAATTTCTTTCTAATCTAACATTTATGTCAGAAGAAACATAAGAAGATAACGATGAAATATACCTTGAAGATGAATACAAAGCAGGGGATGATGAGTTTTGCTTGGTTTGTGAAACCAGGCGCTTGAGAATGGCTTTGTTTGCAAGCCTGCGAGCACGCTCCATTGTAGATGGTGGATTGGAGTTGAGCTCGAGTGAATCAAGCTCAAAAGATGAACACCCACTTCAAGAAAAGTGGGATTATAAAAAGAGAGAGAGCTTCAATGCTCTGTTTTTATGTTGTTATTTTAGTATTTCATGAGTAGTAGTGGGTTGGTGATAAGGGGTTGGTGTACCTCACACATATATATATGTGTGTGTTAATTTTACGTTATTGACCCTTAAGGTATACATCTATTGCCACATTTGGTTTGTTAATTTTCATCCTGCCGGAGTAAATGATTCAAATCATTCTATTTGTAATGATTTTATGAATCTTTTTATATATGGTAAATTGAATGGAAATGAATTTTACCTTAATTATCATTATATAAAATAAATATTTTATTTTTAAAAAATAATATAATTATTTTTTATAATTTACATATGTAAATTATTGTATATAATGAGAATTATGATAAAATTTATTGTATATAATAGTAATTAAAAATGAGATATAAAAAAAATTGTTTGCATATAATGAAAGAATTATGAAAGTTAATTGTATTGATTTTAAGAAAAAAAATTATTATACACAATGATAACTAAGACAAAGTTCATTGTAATTTCATGTAATTTTTTCTTTTTTATATATAACGCAAAATATTTGTGATACTATCATTCCTTAAATTAAAACTATAATAATCAATAGAAGTTCTTAATTTCATTAATTTCTTTCCGGTTCTGAGTTTCCATTAGGTGCCGAAGACTGAAGTCATATTTGATTCTCGTCGCTCTTTGTAATCACATTTCACGTGTATCGGTAACCATTGTTTATGCTTAATTAGTAGCAATCATTTTTCTGTTTAACAATTTATTTAATTTTTGCGTGCTTACATTGTTTCCGCTTCAACAAGTGCACGAATAACATTGGTTCTATTATAAAATTTATACAAGTAGTGTGGATGCATAAACTACTAATAAGCGAAACTACTATATAACATATTTTTACACAATGCTTGTGTAGTTGCAAACTTGCAATCATGTTCTTGGGTTTCTTAGATGATATATCTTATAGAGTTTGAGCCTTGAAACATGAATTTGATTTGATCTAATAGTGGTCTAGACTTGCTTTGATTCAAATTCTAGTTAAAATTATAAGAATTTGAGCTGAATTTACATAATATGTATGTGTATATATGCTATGTACAATCTCTTATTCGGCCAAACAACGGCAAACGTTCAGCAAGTGATTGAAGTTTTTCTTTTATATATATGATCCGAAGCATTTAGTTGGTCGATGAGGTTTATTGTGATGAAACACAGCTTGAAGAAGCCGAGACTCGTTTCTCCCATGTTAAACCTAGCCCATGCATTCAAACAATTATTCGGACATGCACGTACGTACGCTAGACTCATTGTACGCATGACGTACATTCTCCTACTTTGGCTTGTTTCCAATGTACGTGCTGGATTTTTACTAAAAGTCGAAAACCAATTAATATGCTTTATATAACGTACTATATAAAAGTAATATAAAGATTGTGCTTCTTTTTGTTTTTAATTTACACAGTAAAATCACAAAAAAAAAAACTATCATGCATACTCGATTCTACTTTCACTTATTTATAATGTGTTGGCTTTTCATAAAAAGTCAAAAGCCAATATGCTCTACGCATGTATATATGATATTTCGGATATTCAATATCTGAATCCGAAAATGGGATCTGAAATTTCGAATTCGGATTTCGGTTGCCGAGAATCACTATTTTCGGGTGTCTAGTTTGAACGCCACATATGATATGTTATTATCAAGGATTATTTAAATAAGGAAAGAACTTCTGATATAAATAAAAGACAAATTGAGATAAAATCTATTAGATGATCTTAGTCCTTCATTTAATAAATCAGCTTTAATAATACAATTTTGATCATTTATTTATTTAAAATTGAGGAATCAATTTTGACTTTTAGAGGTCAAAATACTGCAAACTATGACATACATTTGAATTTTATATTTCTTTGTTTGAAAACACATGTCATCGATAATGTTCATCAACAAATACATTCTTAATCAAACTTTGTTAACTTTAAATTCTATCTGTATCTATATCTTCATAATTTTAATATTAAATTAAAATTATATTCTCATAAATATTAATTCCACAATTGTGTATATATATCCCCAGCTCTCTTTATTGGTCTGAGGAAGACTTATTATAAATTCATTGAATGAACAATTGAAAAAAATAAATCTTTCTGTGAGATTCCAGGTATTCTATAGTTCCTTAGATATCGTGTTTTATATGACTATTATTTATTACACGAGATAAATATTCAATTTATTTAGAGTTAATTTTATAAATGGTCATTTAACTTGTAACGCCCGTGATTTTCAAAATTTCACCATTTATAAAAATCTTTAATTAATAGCAAAAACTTGCAGCGGAAGTCTTAAAAGTCATAAATGGAAATAGTTGTTTTCGCCATAGAGGCGATTACAGAATCCTTCATAATA
>JAUEJL010123398.1:0-11721 GCA_032274825.1 Drosophyllum lusitanicum | reverse complement strand
TTTTAAATCTTTTTATGTTTAATCTTTCTATCTAATAAATTATTGATCTACATACTTTTATTAAATTATTAACTAATAAAATACATATTAGAATGTGTGTATAAAATATAAAATTTTGATAAGGAAACTATTATTTTCAAATAAAAATAGATAAATAAAAAAAATATTTCTTCTTTCTCTAAAAATGTCGTATGTAATGATTATTCTATAAAAGATTTCATTATATGTATAAAAACAATTTAATTAAATGACTCATTCCATTCCGAATGTAAAACAAACATGATAATAGAATGCAATGGATCATTCAATTCCATCACTCATTCCATTACCTTGTTCATTTCATTCCTTCATCATTACATTACGTCCAACCAAAAATACACCCTAAAATGATATATATATAATCCACTAATTCTCTTTCTTTACTTCCTCCGTTGATTTTAACACTTATGTTTAGCATGTGAATAAAAGGATAAGTAGAAAGATTTTATAGAACGATATACAACTTTTCATTTAAAATATTCTTAAAAAATCTAAAAAAGTTAAAACAATACCTAAATGCACCGTCCATCTACCACCATCGTTTTTGACACCTTGTTCAGAGCAGAAACCCATTTACCTATAGCCAATCAGCCACCATCTACTAATCTACCACCATCGGTCAACCACGTACCATCTCCGTATGAGATTTTTTGATCGATGGGTGTCAAATGGGTTCAAAGGACCTGGTTGGATTTAATTGAAGGGCGTTACGGGTTTATATAAAGGGCAAATTGCATTAAAATACAATGAACTTTATCTTAATTACCATTATATACAACCGACTTTATTTTTTTTAAAATAATACAATCAACTTTCATAATCCTCATATTGTATGTAAGTTGTTGTATATTATGAAAGTTATGACAAAGTTTATTATATACAATAGTAACTAAACAACAGACACATAAAAAAAGTTGTTTGCATAGAATAAAGGGATTATGAAAGTTAATTGTATTATTTTTAAAAATTTAAAGTTGGTTGTATACAATGATAATTAAGACAAAGTTTATCGTATTTTCATGTAATTTACCCTTATATAAATGAATAGTTGGACCTTGTAAAATTTTGTGATGAACCCCATTGGTTGTGTGTGTGTTCGTTGGGATTTTTTAAAAGCAATTATTATTATTTTTATTATTATTATTATAATATAAATTTGAGTTATGTGAAAATTTAATGTTTGTTTAAAATGTTAAGATATCTACTTAAAGAAAAACATTCTTTGAAGTAAATTTTTTTGGATTGGTTAAAATCTGATAAATTTTTACATTTTAATGAGATAACTAAAGGATGTGTGTTGAATTACAAAATTTTAAATATCAAATTTGTAAAAAAAAGTTATGTTTTAAAATTCTGATGCAACGTGCATACAAACAACCCTTCATGGACATTTAAGTGTATCATATGTTGTTGATTAATACACATCGTATATAAACACTTGTATATTTCAGCACATATGAATTCAACCATTTATTCAGCTTTATATATCAAAACATCCCGCATTCACGTATAAATATATATATCATACATCATATATATGTGTATGGGTGTGCGTGCACACAACTATGGCCGTAAATGAATAGAAGGTTCATGAAATATTTGTAAAATCGTTCAGCGGGAAGTTCGTTTATGTTCGTTTGTTTAAGAAACAGGCGAACTGTAGGTCTACGGTATCAAGTATCAATCAACAATTATAGAAGCAATCAACACAATAATCAAACTCTCAATGAATGTATCTAAGTACGTGAAGAACGAGAGCAACAGAGAAGGCGTAATATGACTGCTTAAAGAAATTAGGGTTATTTACATTGTTTATATACCCAAAGGTATTTCCTAAATCTACCCTATACTTTTAGGAAATACAACTAGAAGCAAACTTTAACTAATATGTAAAAAGGACACAATTTACGTTCTAACACGAACATGAACAAATTTTGCATTCGTTTAATTAAATGAACGAATACGAAATCGTATTGTTTAACACTTGTCGTTTAGCACCTATATATCAAATTCATTCGGTACGTATAATTAACATCTCAAACCGAATGCCAAATAACACATTTGACTTCTATATATAGGATGAACATGAACTCTTAAAATACTCATAATCACCTTTGGTATGAGCAAAAATACCAAATAGCCTCCTCACATGGACCCCTCCAAGTGATTCAAGCAACGTACTCATTAAGTGTTTTAATTATAATTATCCGTTACTACTAATTCAGTAAGTAATTCCACCCACTTTAAATCTAGTTTAGTTCATATATATAACAAAAACAAGTAAAAACAAATATTCAATGCAATCTGAAACAACCCAAATAGACTTTTAATCATTTTATAAGCATTTGTGAAAATGGTTTCGATCATCATCTTTAATTCCATGTAGACATTTTCTACAAAAATAAGTTTTAGCCAATTAAGTTAACATCTAAATTAGCTTTTCTGACCTCAAGATAGATTAAAATACACTCTTGTAGATTCAAAATGATGGGTCATACATCTCCTAAAATTTTATGGTTGATTATATATATATATTTTTTACAATAATAAAAACAATCTGTGAGAATTTCAAACAGATCGATCATTTAAATGCTAAAAATTGAAATAAAAAATACATATTTCAAATCTCCAAGCATGTTTATACATCATCAATATCAATCACTTAATCTAAACAGTTACATAACCAATTTCACCTTTAATTAGGTCAAACCTCCAATTTGATCATATCTACCTCTATAATCAGTTTCTTTGCATTAATCATCATATAAATATAATGAGGGTTTAATTACCATCACATTGCTATGGGATGAGTTCAAAATCAACAAATTCACTATTGTTATATTTAGTTTTGATGTTTTATATATATATAATGTTTTTGCTGATTATGTTGGTTGCATATATATAATAATGTTTTCCTTTTTTGTCTCAATATCGCTAGTTACTACTTTTTGTTGATTTTGATATTTGATTTTACTAATTTTAACTATAAGATTAATTTCAATATATTAATTGTGAAAAGCAGAATCTTATGGAAACTTTCTCATGCTACTATATATATATGCCAATATTTTCAAAGATAATCTTGAAATCCTTGTAAGAAATTTTCTCGCTAGTTTGCAAATTGATATATAGAGTGATAACATTTCCTTACTAACCTTGATGTTATGTAAACCCATAGACACCTACATATAAATATAAATATGGGTCGATCTCCAACCCACTAAGATTATAAATTGAGTGTTAAGTTCTGTCCTTGATGGATTCCAGCACCAACTAGGGGCTGGGGCTCACACAAGACACTTTCAACGGTCAACACACACATGCGATATGTCATTTAATACATCTTTGTCCTTAAAACTATGTTTATATGCTTGAAATTTATATTATTTGCATTTTGTTTCACTTATGATATCTGGTCACTTGAAAAGATAATAGTACCCTTTTTATTTCAATTTATACCTTTATTTTAAGTTTTATTTATCCGAATATAATTAATTTATCTTAAATAACACAACAAATCTTTATTTATACTATACATAATTTTACCAACTTTTACCACTTTGGAGCTGTACTGTTACGTGTCGTCGAACTCGGCTTGTTTATGTAAGAATTTACTATTTATAAATCAATCTGAAAATTGAGAATTCTATTGTACTTTATTTTGTCCATATTTGTTGCCTAGGAACGATAATTATATATGTTGTAAGGAATGTTTTTATTTAATTGCTGCAATTTTTATTTCTATTTTTATTTTTTTACATATAAAATCTCTCCAAGACTTATAATATCTAACTTTGCATTTGTAACATCCAAAATCTTAATTGTTCTTGCACCTTTGAGGTCCCAAACTATTTAACTGCCGCAATTAATTAATTAATAGCCGGAAACGTAACGATTAGCTACTCGATCAGCAGCAAATAAAGACTTTTAAAAAGAAAAATATTAGAAGATTCTATTATACATCCACATTCCTTTTTTCTCTTTACAAAAGGAAAATTTCTATTTCTTCGTATTATTTTCTCTTACTTTATTCTTTTACTCATTCAAATATAATATGTCGAATCTATTAATTATTTTTCCTCACCCACTATTGATTTTGATACTTGTCTTGATCTTATGAGTAAGAGGATAAGTATTTCTCTTTTTATAAAATAAGAAGAGTTAAAAGAAATATAAAGATTGATATAAAGGAGTTGAAAGATGAAAAGAAATATTAAATAAGGAGTGATATAACAAAAAAAGTGAAAAGAGAAATAGAGAGACAAATAGATTAACCATATTCTTTGGCAAAAACTTGTTATGTATATATCCATGTTAACGAAGTGAGAAGATTTACCAAATCCACATCACTCATTTCCAGAAGTATATAAACGATAATATATAAGATCACGTCTTACTTTTTCTCTATATAATTACTTAAAACCACTCTCATTCGTATATAATATGGTCTAATACATTAGGTTAAGTTGATTCAGTATACAATCACATGTGATTTGTAAAATCATCACATGTGCATTACGAAAATGTCACTCCACCCAAATTTTTAAAATTTAATCTGAAACATTGATGACATTGATTCAAAGACTAAAATTAATCTATTAGGACTATGAATTAATTATGGACTATATTAAACATTCTTCATATATATATATATATATAATCTTGTTATTGTTGAACGCATAACTAAAATTTGGAGGAGGAAGCCAATTAAAAAAGGTTCGCCATAATACTATATGCACATAGATTCCACAATGATTAAAAGAAAAGGGTAATTACTTTCACTATGGGTCGGGAGTTGAGGGGATGGCAACTCGATAATGTAAACAAAGAGGCAACCGTAATCGAAGTATAATAGTTTAGGATTTGAGAAGAAAAAGACATTGAAGGCTTCATAGTTAAGGGTTTCTGTGATCGAAGATCGATAGCAAGACTTGATCAAAACCGAAGGTTGTTGGCTGCAAAGGCATACTTGATCGAGGATTCTATTCACTGTTGATGAATTAACAAACAAATATCGAAAGGCAAATTTTAGAAATCTAAGACAAAATCGAGACTTGAAATCCTTCATTTCTCAAACAGGTATTAACTTTTCTTTAATATTTGTTCCTTGAATCTTAATCTAATACTTATTAACTATTTAGATTTTAATTCCTAACATTTTGTATGATTTATTGATTTTTTTGGCTAATTGGTTATCTAGTAGTCAATTGGTATTCGTATATTTGTTTGTTTACTAGTTCAGTAGTTTGTTTAGTATAATTGATGGATATATCTGATAATTCATAATAATTCTTTAAGTTTTGTATATAAGAGATGATTTTATTAATTTTATATATATTATATATAATAATTTTTTTAATTTTTATATTAATTAATATTGATTATTCAAATTGAGTTATATTATAAAAAGAATTTTTATTAATAATCATGAGAATCTTTAAAAAAGTGCAACTTGATGGGCCATATGTTTATTAAAAATATAATTCGAAAAGTCCCCCCGAAATTAATTTCTATGGTTTACGCGCTCCTTACACGTTCCACACCTCGTATCAAGGTCTAGTATAAACCACGAAAAAACGCACGCACACGCTAACCCTTGCCGGCGATATGGCTCACAAACACAAGTATCTCATCCTAATCACAATCATTGTTTCTTTCACCGTCGCAGCCACCGGCCGTCTCATCACCACCACCACCAATTCATCTACTAATCTCGTTAATGACGGCGTTCACGACGGTGACCAAGGCATACTCCGTCGTAACCCTTTCATCTCATTGTCCTCGACAACGAAGGAATCAGAGTTATGCGAGCAGACCTACGGATTCATGCCTTGTACCAACACCGTACTCGGCAATCTCTTTCTCGTTTTAGTCTACGGCTACCTCATGTTCCTCGCTGCTACTTACCTGTCCGCCGGTAGTGAGCTGATGTTGGAGATTTTAGGTCCAGGTATCGTCGGCGGTCTCTTCCTTCCGATTCTCGGCGCTCTTCCAGACGCTATGCTCATTCTCGGTACAAAAACCTAAACCTTACGTATCGAAACTTGATTTTTCTAGAACGCGCTTAATTTAATATTTTTACAGATTAACTTAATTGACCTGATTTTTTTTAACATAATTTGATTATTTAATGGGAAATTATAGTTTGATTTTAAGTAAGTTGACTAATCAACCGTCGTGGCGGTTACTTGGGTCTTGAGATTCTGGTGGCTCAACCACCGCATTAACTATGGATATATCTTACCTTTGAACAAGTGGTATTATAATACGGAGTAATTCATATTCGTGACATATACGGCTCCATAATTATCCTTTACCTGTTTTAGACTTTGTTATTTATGTATATTTTTCCGTTGGTTTTGTTCGGTTATATATCTTTTTAGCTTTATTCGTTGCTTTATGCTTATTCATTTCTGCATATACTTTTCTTCATTTTATAACGCCTACTACTTTTCAATATCATAACTTTCTACTCCAGGAATAATTGTCTATGAATAACATTTAAGAATATTTGGCTTCTGTTATTTTCTTCGATGGCGACTGTACAAGACCCACGTTTCAGACAGGTCCAAACTTTTATATAGATATAATGTTATAATTAATAAAATGGAAATACTAAGAAGCTTATATTTAAATAACTATTATTTAAGCCTAAAAAAATAGATATTAGAGATTTAGTGAAAAAAAATTTAAGTCATGTTGTAGTCGTGATGAAGCTGTATTTAATGGACGATTAGATTTTGATATAAACGAACTCTATGTTGTTTGACACGTTTTTACCTAGTAAAAGTATGAAACATAATGATGTATTAAAATATTATAAACAAGTCGATCGTTTTCTTAATGCAATTATTGCATATAGAGTTTGTTGACTATTCCAATAATGTTGACATGTGTATAAACAAAATTTTCAAATCTTAAGTTGTTGAAGTCTTACTTACGGTTTAGAATGTTAAAAGAAAGACTTAATGAATTAAAAATGGTAGCTATTAAGAACAATATTTTGGAGGGTATTGTTTTCAATAATGCTAGAAGAAATTCACGATTCATATAATTATGTAGTATAAAATATTTATATCAGGCTTCTTTTGTTTTAGTTAATAATATAACAAATATCGTAATTTCACTAAATTTTTGCTTATATAGGTGTGTATAAAATGGGCCCGCTTTTTCTATTCGCGTAGAGTCTTAAAATTTCTCAAGACACCTTGCTCTTCGTTTACGAGCTTGTTGGAATTTTGATGATTTTATCAAGTCATTTTTTTCCGCTTATAAGGTCAACAACTTCATCTTGCCCCTTACTTATAAACTTAAATTCATAATTGACTTATGAGCTTATCAAATTTTCAATAACTTCGTATGTTAGGAGAATAAGCTAATCCAAACATCACCTTTTAAGTTTTTTACTTTATCCATTCAATACGCAAATATAGTTTTATTTTATTTTCTATCCCTTTTGAAAACAAATAGATTTAGGAATATATAGTTGTGATGGTTGTAACCCCCGGGTGATGTGGAAAAGTTGCTAAATTTTAAATATTCTTTAAATAGAAAGACCTACAATTACTTGGGAGTAGAGAGTTCATCTATGAATATATCTTATACTATATTCCGAACTAGATTAGATGCTCGTATGATACACGGATTAGTTTAAAAATGGATAAATATTAAACATCAATAAAAAGATACTAAATAATTATAAAAAATAAAAAAATGAGAATTTATAAATGGTGACAATCGGCGTCAACACCCAAACTATTGGTAAAAGCGCCGACGCGAGGTTGAGGGCTGATGTAATGGCAGAAATGTGATATCACGATACAAAGTGCCATAATTGTATTTTTTGTACAAAACATCAATCATTATTGTTACAATTAACACAATAAGATCAAGTTTTTACCGGTTATAATTAATTAGAATTTAAAATAATTATAAATTTTTTTAATGATAAAATTAAATATTTGGGTAAATATGATATTCGGAAATGTTATAATGTTAAATATAATATTTATAAATTAAGTGAACAAATATGATATTTTAGGTTTTAAGAGGGACATTTATGAAACTCTTCTAATAATTTTGATTTAATTTTGACCAACAAAAGTCAAAATTGGAATTCCAATTTTGAATAAATAGATGGTCAAGATTGAGAAATTAATTTTGCTTTATTAAAAAAAAAGGTTAACATCAAACAATAAATTTAATACATGTTAGTCTTTTATTTACATTAGAAGATATCTACTTCATGTTTGTATAATCATTGTGAAAAAGTATCATGGAAAACTATATGTACCAACTTTTGAAAATTATAACTCTTGTTATGCATTGGTTAATTATGATGTCATGTCATTATGGTTTAAGATCTTGTTAACATTATTTAGAAGATTAAAGTCGAACTCGCTCTGTTAAAATATTTTAATACATGTCACATGTAATTTGCTAATATTTCATGTGATATACTTTCTATAGTATCTGGACTATCTGGAAGCCCGGAAACAGCACAAGACCAAGTCTCTGTTGGCATGGGATTATTGGCTGGTTCGACAGTCATGCTTCTAACTGTTATATGGGGAACCTGTATCATTGTGGGCAAATGCGATTTACAGAACTCAATTGCTCTAGATAACCAAGATACAAAAGGATTCAACTTAGTAGGTACTATCCACCATGGATTTTTGTTTATTATTATTATTATTATTATTTTATTTTTTTAATATGTGAAGATGAAGATCTTCACTTGAGGGGGAAAGTGTTATTGTATTTTCATCAATATTCTTCCATCTGTTTTACTGCAGGGTCTGGAGTGAGTACTGATATTTGGACAAGCTATTCTGCAATGATAATGGCTGTTTCTGTGCTCCCTTTTATAGTTGTTCAGTTCCCACAGATCCTACATTCAACTTCTGGAAGACACTTGTCGGTGTTAATTGGTCTTATAATCTCCACATTTCTTTTAATTGCATACTGCATTTATCAGGTATATATATGCACATTAATCCATAAATCTGCAACTCAACTTTGTTATTCTAAGGTGTGAAGACTATAAGATTCATATATTCTTCTCTTCAGTAGGTGAAATCAATTATGTTAGTCAATAGGTTTGTTATGCGCTGTATATGTCTACTCCATGGTTCATGGTTAGTTGACTTAGTTCATTGTTGGAAGGGGTTTTGATTAGATGTGACGAAACAGGTGGTTTGCAGAATGGGTTAAAACAGGTTTTCTAGCGTGTGTGACAAATGGGTTGGTTCGGGCTAGGCTGACCTGCCAGCACTTTTTTTTTTGTCAATCTAAAAGAAACAAAATAGTTTTTAGAACTTCATAAGCATTTGAATATATGTTAAGCGATATTTGACCCTTTTCATATGAATAGGTCGAAATTGCCTCCTCTGATTTTGATTAATAAGAAATTTGTAAATAAATTTGTTTATTTGACATCTTATGGCTATTTTAATTGACTTTGCTTGATATTCCTTTGCAGGTTTATCAACCTAATTTACAGAAGAGACGCCTTGCTTTTGCAAAGCATAAGCATGTAAGGTCTGGAATTCTTAGGTACTTGAAAACAAACGCATTCGGAGGACTCTTAGATGATCAAGGCCAACCTAATCGAGAAGTTTTATACAAGTTAGTTCTAATACTATTTACTAGCTTTTCTTTTCCTGATGTATATCATGTCCAAGTAAATAACAATTTACATGAATTTATTGCAGGCTATTTAACTCTGTGGATGTGAATGGAGATAATCACCTTTCACAATCTGAACTAAGAGCACTAGTTGTAGGAATGCAATTAAGTGATATAAGTTTAAATGAAGATGATGCTGTTTATAGGGTGATGAAAGATTTTGATACGTCTGGAAATGATGAAGTTGATTTTGAAGAGTTTGTAACTGGAATTACGAATTGGCTTGAGGAGGCCAGAAGTACCAAAATTACGTCTCCTGTTGCTGATCCTGACACGTCGAATTATATTCATGACTATTATGAGGTATATATAATTTTATGTAAGAATGCTTATAATTGATATTTCCAGTTTTTATGATGGATTTGGAATATTGGCAAACTGCAAGAAAATGCAATGCATGTATGTCAAGTACTTTAATTAGTTAAAAGTGAATACTGCCTTGCATTTTCTTGCAGTTTTCCATTTGGAAAAAGAGAAAGAAAAGGGAATAACATTGCTATTAATATGCATATGCAGGAAACAAAGAGACAACACTACCTTTTAGGAGATGAAGGCGGTGAAGATGAAAAGAATGGCACAGTTGAACCCCATTCGACCACAATAAAAGCTGTGCTATTTCTGATACTGGGCACACTTGTTGCTGCAATATTTGCAGATCCTTTGGTAGATGCGGTCGATGGTTTCTCAGCTTCTACAAGTATTCCCTCTTTCTTCATCTCATTCATCGTATTGCCATTAGCAACCAACTCCAGTGAATCCGTTTCTGCAATCATCTTCGCTTCCCGCAAAAAGCAAAGATCCGCATCTTTAACTTTTTCAGAGGTTTGTATATTTCTTTTATACTCTTGCTTGCTTGCCGGTAAATTGTGGTAGGATGGCTAACAGGTCAAAACGAGTTTAAGTTGAAACAGTTTGCTTAGGGATAACTAAAACCCAAATGAACTCATTCATAACTAAATGTGTTTCTATGGTGTTAAAGATGGAATAAAGATGACTCTTTCTCAATCACAAAATAGCAAACGGAAAAATTAAGGCTAAAGATGACTCTTTCTCTTGCAGTTATATGGGGCAGCAACGATGAATAATCTACTTTGCTTATCGGTGTTCTTAGCACTTGTTTACACGCGAGGATTGACATGGGATTTTACATCAGAAGTGCTTGTTATTGTGATTGTGTGCATTGTGATGGGCGTTTTTGGTAGTTTGCGCACAACATTCCCTCTTTGGACCTCTTTTATTGCATTTGTGCTCTACCCGTTCTCACTTGTCCTTGTATATGTTCTGGACTATGTTTTCAATTGGACATAGATTTCAACATAGTTGTAGGTTAGGTAGACTGTAACTCAAACCTAACGCCAACTACTTGTGAATCTTGATGTGAGGGTTTGCTGTTAATATCCTTGCAATTATGTTAACTGTAACTAGTTTTTGCTAAGGATATGCTAAAGATATAGCATATGCTACAATTAGAATTTACATATACTCGCTTCACCATTAAAGTCTCATGCACTGTAGCAGAATGTAAAGAATATGGTTGTCAAGTTAGATTTTTTTTTATTTGAATATGAAATACAATCTCATTTTTGGGGTTGTATGTACTATGTAGTATAAAACTACCTATGAAGCTGAGAAGGATAGTGACAGAGACCACGTTTCAACACACAGTAGCATGAACCAATTCAGCTTTATGCCTCTATGATAGAGGCAATACATCTTTTAGAAGCCTTATGGAGAAATGTAGAGAAACATAGGACTTGCACATGGTATTTGAAGACTTAAAGAAGGTATACAATAGCATTTCACCGAATATGTTGTGGACAACCTTCAAGTAAAGATGAAGGAACAAACAAGGACATGTGTCCGAACTCTAGAAGGTGGCGAGGAGTACTCAGGGGTAGACCTACATATGCGGCGGTGATGTCACGGGACACCAGCCAATTTTGTCCGTGTAGTGTAAATTTTGATTTTTCGTAGTGTAAATTCCGATTTTTTCGA